>JAZHYW010015203.1:0-73054 GCA_037355805.1 Ixodes ricinus
AAAATTCAGAACAGCATCTACCTTCGATGCAAGGGGTGCTAACCCTTCCATGGAGAGACGGTGCCCCAAATATGAGAGTTCACGGACATTGAAAACACCCTTCCGATTTAACCTCATTCCTGCGCGGGAGATGCAAGACAAGACTTTGCGGAGGTTTACATCATGTTCCTCCTGCGAAGATCCGTAGACGATGACATCATCGAGATAAAACTGGACGCCTTGACATCCTTCCAAAATTTTCGACATGATTTTTTGGAACGCTGCAGGTGCAGATGCCAGTCCGAAGCATACGCGCTTAAAACGGAAAAGACCTTCATGCGTGATGAAAGCTGTTAGGTCTCGACTCGCGGGGTCGAGACGGACTTGATGGTACGCAGATGCAAGATCTAGCTTAGAGAAGACGGCTGCTCCTCGGAGGGAATTCAAAAGTTCGTCGATGTGCGGGAGTGGGAAAGCGTCGATGACGATGGCTTGATTTGGCGCTCGCAGATCCACACACATCCGGATATTTCCGTCTTGTTTCTTGACAACGACGATGGGAGAAACCCATTCCGAAGCGTTGACACGTTCAATGACTCCTTGCCGTTCCAGTTTGAAGATCTCTTCGGAGACGGCGTCACGAAGAGTTAGAGGAAGACGTCTTAGCCTTGACTGCACTGGTGGAACATTATGTCGCACCTTGACCTTGTGCGTCTCATTCCGCACCAGGCCCAACTCGGGATCGAACAGGTGTTCAAAGTCTTCAAATCCCGGGGGTAACTGGGATGTGTCCCGTGGAGGTAGACTTGACTGCAGACCCTTCGAAGGAAGGTTGCTTTGCTCAGGAATAGGCTCTTGGTATAACTTTCTACTTCGAGGATCAGGAAGATCAGTATGACGTTGTGGAACACTGCAACCACGTTGATCTTCAGGTTGACGCTCTGGACCACTGGCTCCACACTGACTTGCAGGATGACTATCTGGACTGGAGTTGGCCGACGGTATGTGGTCAAACTCTTCGACGACTTTAGGAGCTGTTTGTTCCCAATAAGAAGGTTGTAGTGGCCTGGATACGTAGGCACCCGACGGTACTGAGGATGGATGGTTGTTGCTAGATGTAACTGGAGGTTGATGACTTGGTGGCTGTGATGACTGGCGAGACGACAACGTGAAGGGTCGTCGCTGCGGAGCGCCAGCCGGCCCTACATTCCGAGGTGGCTCTGCTCCACTTCCAGCTGCATTCACATAGGAACAATCGTACTCAGCTCCAGATAAGGTCATGCTCAACTCGCGCACTGCGTCGGTTCCAAGCAATGATCGTCCCGTACGCGTCACATAAAATTCCAGCGGCGCGTATCGGTTCTTGAAAACCACTTGTCCAAAGAAACATCCCAGTACGGGGATGGGCTGTTGCAGATAATGAACTAAGGTTCTTGGTGGACGATGAAGCTTAATCTTACGTTTTCTGTTTACATGATTAAATGTTTGTTCGTTCAAAATCGAGACGTAAGATCCGGTATCAATAAGAAGCTTGAGAGGGGTGCCATTTACCTGGACATCTGCCAAGAACACGTTGCGGAGACCCGGGTCGCGTGCAAGGCGATCCGTAGACTGCACCGAGACCTCGTGCTGGTCAAACGTCACACTCGGCAGAACTTCCTGATGGACAGTTCCCACATGGGTCGATTCGTCTCGTCGATAAAAACGGCCGCTCTGGTAGCGTCCGGCAAGTTGTCCACGGCACCAGGGTTGTCCTCGACCCCGCACTGGAAATGATGCTTGCCGTTCATCGTTAATGAATGCTGCTGACTGTGCTTGACGACTGCGGCAAACCAGAGCAAAATGTCCCTGCTTCCCACACAGAAAGCACGTCGCGTTCCGCGCCGGGCAGAACTCGCGGGCATGGTCGCGCCGGCCACAGAACCAGCACGCAGAGAGGGAGCCTCCATCTTCTCTCTCCCTCACCCGCTGAGGAGGAGGCTCGCGGACTGTTGGCCGCCTTGCCCGACCTTGGAAACGGGGAAGATGGCCGTCAGACGATGGTTGACCCCACGGCATCACGGGACCTCGCTGCGACGGGGTCATCCCGGTGGAAGGACATGGAGGGTGACCATATTGGTGATAGAGTTGGGCGGGGAACACGGAAGTTCCGCCATCTTGATTCGCACGCCACTGAGCATACGCATGAATATCTTGGACCGCTGCCGGTTCCAAACCGCAGCTTCCGTCGTTAACAGGGAAAGACGACACCGCGCTCGTCTGGCGATGAAACGATTCAGTCGTTTTTGCAAGTTGTTCAAATTGTATTGCGAGCTGGAACGCTCTGTCCAGGGTGGGTACCTCGGCCCCGACGCATTCACGTAAAATGCGGTCCTGAACTCTCTTCGAATCCAACCCCTCCAAAAAATTTCACACAGGCGTTCGTCTAACGTAGCGCCGTAGCCACAGAAAGAGCCTTGATGACGTAATGCGGCGAGGTATTCGGAGACTGATTCGCCGGGACGTTGGACTCTAGCACGGAGTTTCTTTCTTTCCAGTGTTACGGACCCCGAGAACTCAAAATGTTTTTCTAACTTCTCCAAAAATATTTCATACTCGTCATTGAGCTCGGTCGCCGGTGCATCGTCCAAGCGGAATGCGTCAACCACACGCTGGCCTTCCGTGCCGAGCAACGAAAACAGGAGTTGTTTTTTACGACGCGGTTCCATCTGTTCGAACCCCGAAGCGCCAAGAAAAGCGGTGAAGGCACGCTTCCATGCCGGCCACGCAAGGGTGGGCGTGTCGGGAACAGGTAGAAAGACGGGTGGCGGCGGCACAATCGCCGTTCCAAAAGCGATATTTTGAGTCATGATGGTCAAATGTCAAGAGGAACCACGGAAATAGTCAAAGCACGTTGAGGGTCGAAGCCTACCGTTAGAGAAATTGCAAGATTGCAACCGACATGGTGGTTGACAATGCAAATCGAAGGAAAGACTGTGAAGCAGCGGGTGGTTGGCTTGAACTAAAACCAGACGTTATGCGCAGCGATCGGGCGTGGAGATCATGCTAGGAGATCGTTCTAGGAGGGGACGGCAACAGATTTAGGAAGGTTTAGAAGGACGTTTACCTCGTCGCCTCCTCGTATCCCATCCTCGTCGCCATTGTAATATTCTGTGGGTCCGAGAACGCCGGTTCAGGATCAAGAAACAGACACGACCAGCCCCGTCCGAATCCAAGCACGATCTCTTTTATCACGAGCTTATCGTGGGGTATCACGCGGGCACGCCAGAGCGTGCAACATGGCGGCGCCGGCTTTTGGCGCCGCTTTGAGTTTATGTACCAAACCACTACACGTGGTTTCATCGTTCGGCCTAGCGTGCGAGGTAGTGAATACATATTATAAACATTTATACCACGAGCTGTTTCCCACGTATAATAAACGGCCACAGTTTCCACGCCCAATTCCTTGGAAACAGCTGCCAGTTCACAAAATATTCACGCGCGCCTAGTTCCGCCCCTCCCCCCCCTTTCGCCCTCTACCCGCATTGGCCTCGAAGGAAACACTACGATGCTAAGATGCGAGATCGTTCGGCTGTACCATCGCAACCAACGGTCGCTGAAGAAGCTTGAAACCATGATTCTCTATATTCTCTTTTTGAATTAGTTACACCGCTGATCGTACACGCGCAGTAATTCTTAGCGCTACACGAGAAAACAATGCATAAAACAAACAATAGTAATACGGTAAACTGCAAGCTCTTTAATCTCCAGAATTCTTTGCACCTTGCTTCTTACCGAATTAATGCAATCATTCATTCATTTTTGAAACTCTTAAAGAGCGTTAATGCGAACAAAAGGCGTTAATATACTGCACCCATCCTTATCGCTGTTATCGATTTTCTTGTTGTCCTATTAGTTACCGACTTAATCGTTGATCTTGTCTCGTTGTTTAGTGTTATTGTTTCTTGCTGTTTATATTTGTTTCTGGCTGCCTTATTGCTTCTGGTTATCATATTGTATTATGTTTTTTTCATTGTTCTAGTTAATTTATTGCTTACTTTTCTCTTATCGTTTATTTTCCTCTTATATTTTATTTTTTATATTTGTGTTTTTTTATATTGATAATGCAAATAATTCAAAGGTGCAAGCGAGCTGCACAAGAATAGCGATAATAATTGCTGGAGAAGGGGAACAAAGGCTACTCTCTGGCAGACAAAAACAGTGGTTTGCTGGAATGTGCCCATTCAAAAATAGTAAAAAGAAGCATTGCCTCTGTGTGTCTACAGGCGGCTACTAAGAAGTCCTGCAGGCACAGTGCCCAAGAAAGTTCCGAGAAGCAGGTAGCACGGCTGAAGTGAGCGAGTTTCCCTCAGGGCGCTCTGGTCCAGGTGGCAGAAAAGGTGTCGAAAAAAAAACGTTCAGCCTTTCCACTCTGGTGAAGAAGGAAGACCAGCGGAGCTGTACAATGGAAAGTAATGGCCGGCCGCAAGTCGGCAAGCCGGAGTGGAAAGGTTGCCGCCATCTATGAGCCACAGCGGCAACCATATACGTGGCTTGCCGCCGTCGTTCATAGATGGCGGTAGGTGTTCAGAGTTCGGTGTCTTCATTTCTTGCGGGGGACACGATCTTGGGGAAACTAGCCCTTGACAGCTCCGCTGTAAACAATTAAAGGGATACAGAAACAACCCCGCGAAAGGAATACGGCGAGGCCGGTTTGAATTCCGTACATGCACACCGTCACGCTTAATCTAAAGAAAGGTTCGGCTCGGTACGATGTTCACTGCACCCAATAAGCTGTCGCGGTTGTTCCGTAGCATCAACGATTCCAGGGATCCTATAGACCTTTGAGAAAAAATCGCCTTCTGTGCGCTGCCGTCTTTGTCTGCTAGGCTGTGGAACGCCTTCCGAACATGCGCTGTTGATCTGCATCTGCTGTGCGGTATATCGGCCGCTGCGCATGCGTCCTCAGCTCAGTGACTCTGCATCTTTCGCCCGGGTGAAAAGGTCTATCCAGGCGCTACACGAAACGCATAGAGAGCACCACGGGAGTAGTGTATAAAATACCCTCGTCATGCGGCTCTTCTTATATCGGCCGAGACAGGCAAGTACTTCGATAATCATGCACGCGAGCATGCCGCGGCCACGCAAGCATCCTCGTCGGCACACGTTGCCATTCACTGTAGTCGTTGGCCATGTTCCCTGTCATATAGCGACAGCAGAGTTTTGGCTAGGTATCAAGATAGGTTTTCTAGACATCTACATGAAGCTTGCGAAACTAAAGCAAAGGGTGTTAAGTGTATAAGTGACAGGGAACTGTCTTTATCAGCAAACGAGTATTATTTTGTCTGTTACGTGGTTTACACCGGAATCAGCAGGGACTATCTGTTTTGCCACGGCTATATATATGAGTAGCTTTTTAAAATAAGAGTTAACAGCGAGTTCGGCCTGTTTTACCTACTTTCATGTCCCTGTCTGTGTGTGTTTTTTTTTTTTGTGGTGCTTACCTACGTGATGATGAATCATCTGGCCCAAAGTGGAAGTTTAATTGAATGTTGCAATCGTTTTCATTCCAATGATGTGCCATACTTCACATAGCTCACTCGTAACTAAAACGGTTACTATACGGTCTAACTTAACCCAGTGGTCTGGTTAACAATTCAAACTTTGGTTCTCTCGTGCGAAGAAAGCATATAAAAATCGAGGTGCACGGATAATCCGAGTTCGAAAAGTGGGCAGTCATCAGTGAGTTTTAGAATAGCCTATGCAAAAGCTTCGCATACTCAAACAAACAGCGCCGTCGACATGCGCCAATCTAAAACGCAGTTTGGGCTTGGTGCACGAGTAGTTGCTACGACGCTAATTTTTTGTGTACGTCATTCCGAAAATTTCAATTGTAAGGAGGTTTTGTGTTAGCGATTTTAGCACTTTCTGAGCTTTTTGATTTGACTTCGGGATACTTGTTCGTCCTTGGTAACTTCGGGTAGATGAAATTTGTTCAAATGAATAATACTCGTTTATATATTATGTCTCGGTGAATTCAAAGAGCCGTTACTGGGACTATCTCGACATCTATGCACAATTGAGTGAACGAAATTGGCCGAATAGTGGCTTGGGATACACGCAAAACACACCTGGCGAACCGCAACTCGTGGCAATTCGAGACAATGGCAAATCTTTCTGTAGGTACGGCTGGGACGTAGGGTTATATGACGGGACGTCCGCTGTTTCTCACGGCAGAAACGATGTCTTCGTCCTTACGTTTGCTGCATGAAATGAGAACTCGAGTGATGCGGTGGTTTCATTCTATACGCAAAGACATCGCGGAACTCATGCACACGGCCCCCCAACTCGTGGCCTCTTTCGACTCTTCAGAGATCATTGCCGCTGACCGCGTGACGTTGGTTATCTCCATTAAACCCGCAAAGAAAGAAGAAAAAGAGAGAAGTCGCGTTTGTCGTTGCTTGCTCTCAGTGACTCGAAGAAAAGTCAGTTCTTCGGTTATTGTAGCGTGAGCTACACTGGTCGAGGTTGAGCAGTTTCGCGTGGCTCCCAAAGAGCCGTGCTGTGCATGCGCGAGGAGCAGTGACGTCACACGGCGCACAACTGGCGCGCCGCACGCCGCGTCGCCGTCGCCACCGCCGCCGCCGCCGCCGCGCTCCGCCGCCGCGCGCTCCGCCGCCGCACGCGCCCGCCGCCGCGCGCTCCGCCGCCGCGCGCCCCGCCGCCGCGCCTCGCCGCCGCGCGCTCCGCCGCCGCGCGCTCGCCGCCGCGCTCCGCCGCCGCGCGCTCCGCCGCCGCGCGCGCCTCCGCCGCCGCGCGCTCCGCCGCCGCGCGCTCGCCGCCGCGCGCTCCTCCGCCGCGCGCTCCGCCGCCGCGCGTTCGCCGCGCGCGCTCCGCCGCCGCGCGCTCCGCCGCCGCGCTCTGCCGCCGCGCGCTGCCCGCCGCCGCGCGCTCCGCCGCCAGCGCGCTCCGCCGCCGCGCGCTCCGCCGCCGCGCGCTCCGCCGTTGCGCGCTCCGCCGCGCGCTCCTGCCGCGCGTCCGTGCGCGCGCTCCGCGCGCGCGCCCCGTTGCGCGCGCTCCGTTGCGCGCGCGCTCCGTTGCGCGCGCTCCGTTGCGCGCTCCGTGCGCGCCCCGTTGCGCGCGCTCCCGTCTGTGCGCGCGCCCGCTGCGCGCGCCCCGATGCGCGCGCCCGCTGCGCGCGCCCCGTTGCGCGCGCCGCTGCGCGCCCGTTGCGCGCGCCCCGCTGCGCGCGCTCCGTTGCGCGCCTCCGTTGCGCGCGCTCCGTTGCGCGCGCTGCCGTGCGCGCTCCGTTGCGCGCGCTCCGTTGCGCGCGCTCCGTTGCCGCGCTCCGTTGCCGCGCGGCGCGCAGTTGCGCGCGCTCCGTTGCGCGCGCTCCGTTGCCGCGCTCGCTGCCCGCGCCCGTTGCCGGCGCCCGCTGCCTGCGCTCCGACGCCCGCGCTCCGTTGCCCGCGCTGCCGTGCGCGCCTCGTGCCCGCGCTCCGTTGCGCGCGCTCCGTTGCCGCGCTCCGTTGCGCGCGCTCCGTTGCGCGCGCTCCGTTGCCCGCGCTCCGTTGCCTGCGCTCCGTTGCCCGCGCTCCGTTGCCCGCGCTCCGTTGCCCGCGCTCCGTTGCCCGCGCTCCGTTGCCCGCGCTCCGTTGCCCGCGCTCCGTTGCCCGCGCCCGTTGCCCGCGCTCCGTTGCGCGTCCGTGCGCGCGCTCCGTTGCCCGCGCTCTGCTGCGCGCGCTCCGTTGCGCGCGCTCCGTTGCCCGCGCCCGTTGCCCGCGCTCCGTTGCCCGCGCTCGTTGCCCGCGCTCCGTTGCCGCGCTCCGTTGCCCGCGCCTGCCGTTGCCCGCGCTCCGTTGCCCCCGCCGTTGCCCGCGCTCCGTTGCCCGCGCCTGCTGCCCGTGCCTCGGTGCGCCGCGCTCCGTTGCCCGCGCTCCGTTGCCCGCTGCGCTCCGTTGCCCGCGCTCCGTTGCCCGCGCTCCGCTGCGCGCGCCCGTTGCGCGCGCCGTTGCCCGCGCCCGTTGCCCGCGCTCCGTTGCCCGCGCTCCGTTGCCCGCTGCCCGTTGCCCGCGCCCGTTGCGCGCGCCGTTGCCCGCGCTCCGTTGCCCGCGCCCGTTGCCCGCGCTCCGTTGCCCGCGCTCCGTTGCGCGCCCGTTGCCCGCGCCCGTTGCGCGCTCCGTTGCCCGCGCTCCGTTGCGCGCGCTCCGTTGCCCGCGTCCCGCTGCCCGCGCTCCGTTGCCCGCGCTCCGTTGCCCGCGCTCCGTTGCCCGCGCTCCGTTGCCCGCGCTCCGTTGCGCGCGCCCGTTGCGCGCGCTCCGTTGCCCGCGCCCGTTGCGCGCGCCCGTTGCCCGCGCTCCGTTGCCCGCGCTCCGTTGCCCGCGCCCCGTTGCCCGCGCTCCGTTGCCCGCGCTCCGTTGCCCGCGCTCCGTTGCCCGCACCCCGTTGCGCGCGCTCCGCCGCGCCGCGCGCGCGCTCTGCCCCGGGCGTTTTGCCTCGCGCGTTCTGCCGCGCGCACTCCGCCGCGCCGCGCGCGCCTTGCCGCGGGCGCGCTTCGCTGCGCGCGCTTTGCCGCCGCCGCCGGAAAGCGCGCCTCGCAGGTCTGCGCATTCCAGAGGGTGACGTCATAGACGCGGCAGACGCACTGGCGCCGCCGCGTGCCCAGCTGTTCGCCTCCGTTGCGCAATAGCCAAGTCTGACGCAGAACCGGAGCCGCTTGATAGCACTTCTCATTTTGTGCGCAGAAGCTCACGCTACGTATATCCTGGCATAGCCGAGCTAAGCCACCGCAATTTTTTTATTTTATGTTTTGCAATACTTCGATTTAGACTAAGTCAGACCACACCCGACGCTACGATTTAATGAAGTCAATCGAAGCAAATGCCAAAAGTGATTCGTCACGGCGCTTCTTGACTTTGTGGGTTTGCTATCGGCATCTGAACCAATCGCGCACAGAAAAAAGCGCAAGATTGCGGCACAATCACTGCACGAGATTGGTTCATTCAATGATAAAGAAAAAAAGGCGATGGGTGACGTGACCATGGGCTTTGGGCGCGGCTTGATTGACTCCATCGGGTCGTAGCGCGGGCTGCTGTCGGGCGTGAAACGGAGAATAAAAACATTCCAAGAGGTATGCATGTTTCCGAGTAAAATCCTATGCGGAGAGCAAGTCGTCTGCTTCTTGCGCAGGAGTTGCGGTGACGTCAGAACGACGCCGAGCTCTGATTGGCTCTCTGATTGAAAGGATAGTGGGTAGACCTCAATGCTCGATGCCTCGAGGTCTGCCCAATATTTTTTTTTCAATCAGCCAATAAGAGCTGGGCGTTCTGACATCATCGCAACCCCTGTGCAAGAAACACACGAACTTGTGCTCGGCATAGGGACACTGACAGTTCCCGAAATGCTCGGCGTAAAAATGCGCGCAGAGAAAACGAACCACAAAGAGAGAAACGTGAAAATAATAAGCTACGTCCCGCGTTTCTTCGAGGGTAAATGACCGTAAATGTAGTTCACCAGATAAATGTTCCCGTGAAAGGCGTGAATGATTATGCGTATGCATAAAATATATGCGTGTTACTCGGATCACATTCTAAAAACAGCTGCCTACTTTCCCGCCAAGAAAAAAGATAGCCAATTACTGCCATCTACGAAGGGGGCACGGCAGCACTTGTCGAACTGCGATTGTGCAGCATCTTTAGAGAGCAGCTCTTAGGCGCCCGTTTCCGGCTTGGGCGGCGACGCCGTCGGCGTAACCGCGTGTTGCATTATGGGTCGTTTCCCATAATAACGTCACACGTGACGTCACGTGTGACGTCACGAGGGCAAACTTTTCCCGCTAAATTTGACGGGCAAATTTTCCGCTAAATTTAGCGGGACAAATTTTACCCTCGTGACGTCACGTGACGACAGACATGACCCTCCCCCTCCCTCTCCGGAGCTGCGCTCTAATTCGGCATTACAGAGAATTGTAAACTTATTTCATTTTTTCCTCGGTCTCCCTCCGTCGTGTAGTTGACGGAAAATAAACATTATTATCATTGTAAGGCCACTCGAGGCCATAATAATTTCAGCCGTCAAAGGCTCTTTGTACCTTGACATTGCATTATGTTCGACATGCTCGCGTGTCCGTCTTCGCTATTCGCCGAACTCCCACGGTTGATCATGGTAGCTCCACAGCCAATGCCATTGCGGCCTTTGCATAAAAGACCGTCGAAGAGCCAATATCGTAGCAAGAAACGTGAACGTATACTTTTATGAAGCTTTTAGTGGCAATAGGTCGAGATGCTCGCAGTTTGATGAAGTGTATTGCGCAAAAGACGCGAGTGAGACCTCCGCTGCACGCCAGGAGATTCCCAGGTGAACCTTCGCGAGTCCTCCGCTGGGACGTGCATGGCGCCCTTTGTTGGTTTGTTTTACTTTATACTTGTTTTACCCTATTCCCAAACTTTATGGAGGATTAAACACTATAGGGTGGAGAGAACAGCGGTTCGAATCGAATAGCACCGCGTCTTTCATAGCCTTCGCTCTGCTGGGGAAACCGATGACATTTCATCGTAGTGACAAAGGAAAGAACGACGCGATTCGAGCCGAATCGCTATTCGCCCACTCCTATTAAATACCAATTATTTGAAAGAAGGAAAAAAAACTGGGAGTTTTGATTCGCGTAAGACCATTAGTCGAGTTTTGTCGGGAATGTTCGATGGCGTGTGGCGACTCCATCGAACACCGGAGGGTGACAAAACGCCAGTGTGGTGGGCGATCTAATCGGACGTCGTTCTGGCAGGCAATTACTCACCCCGAACAAAGAAAGGCCTGCACACCCTTTCCCCTCAAAAATAAACAAACATAGAAAAAGAAACATCAGCAACAACACCTGTGAAAATAACCTAATCACAAGGCCTGTCGGGTGTTTTAACAAAGGTTATTTATATAGTCCCTAAGAGCTTGAGGGGTATTCACACGGGGGAGAAATTCCTCCATTTGCTCCTCGGGATGCGCATCACGTGGTAAAAACGTCACGCCTTTGCGCGGAGCTGCGCTGACGTAGAAATTTCAGGGGAATGGGGGAGCTTTTGTTCGGGCCGCACAAACGCCTTGGCTTGGGATCCCTTCGCAATTGGCGGTATTTTGTTCGTGTGTCTGGCAACTTTACAGATCTTGCTCATGGGTATACCGGCGGTGGCCTCGGGATCGCGTAACTTATTGTGGCTGCTGCTGCTGCAGTATAAAAACAGAATGAGAAAAAAGGTAGTAACTGCGCGTTTTCCTCCCTTCTACTGACGCGCCCCCAAGCGGACACGAGAAGAAGGGAGGAACGAGACGTTTCTCTCCTCCAGGCAGACGGGAGGAAAATTATTCCCTCCCACCTCATCTTCTTTCGGTGTTTTTTTCGTGCACGTCGCGAGCATTGTTTAATAAACGTTGTTGAGTTGGTTCAGCATTACCTTCGAATTTCTGGGTTTGAGGGTTTCAATGCCGCTGAAACTTCCTCAGCATTGAAGAACGTTACTAGCCGCCCGTTTCGTTAACTGAACTAATCGCAGGTAACCCAATGATTGGCGGGCCAAATGCATCAGATAAAACACACACCGTCTGCTCAGGGGTTGCCGACAGTACATGTTTTATCTGTCAACAGCAATGTTGGACAAGATACTCGACCAACGTATTTAAGATAAGTTACTATAATACCTCCTTCATAAATTATTTCGAGTACTACTCAGGTTACGTTCCTTGCAAAGCTTCTTGAGTAGAGTCCAAATACTTAGAAATGTAATTCAATTACTGACCAAGTCACTTCCACATTGCGTAATTTGTTTCGACTTCGAATTCTTTATTTTCAAGCAACAAATGCAAACAAAACGAAATTACAGTGAAATTCTATGCAGCCCCAGTAGAGGAGTACTGTGATCACTGGTGCATGTTACAAGATTATATTTTTTAGACAAATAAGCAAAAAGAGCTTTTTCTACCAGTCTCATCGCTAAAATTCATGAAGTCTGGTGTTTTCTTTTTTTTTTAATTTGCACATTCGATGTACTGTTTCACTAGGCGCCATAGTCGCTATATCCGGAGTTCACGTTAAAAAATAATTACATGCGTAAAATATTGAATTGTAAAGCACGGAGGGCTCAGGTATAGTATGGCCATGCCTTCTTCAAATAAGGCACCCCAAACGCCGCATTCAGATATGACGAAACTAAAAAAAAATATATATATAGATAGAATGGGACAAAAAGAATCATTGCTGTCTTACTCACGGTTGGCGACCTCTTCATTCTTTTCGCCATACTATGCATAGGCGTCCGTTCAGAAAGGCATATAACCTTGAAAGGACTATGCATTTTGAAAGCTCATCCTGCTCGTAGCTTGTTTTCTAGCTTGGTGTTAAAATCTTAGTCACTATAAGAAGGTCGGGCTATCACGGTTCCCCCACAGACAGTTCCCGAAAGTAATTGACATTCTTGCCACAACAAAGTAACCCTCAAAAAAAAAAGTTAACTTTTTGTGTTTTTTCTTTATTGTCTTTCATATATTTTGTTGTTGGGATGTTGAGTCTGCATATTTTGTCCTGGCTTGTTTCATGTTCAATGTTCGGTCGTTTCCGCTTCAAGTTTGCAATCGGTTCGACGCTGCGCTCGGGTATTCCCGTACAATATTCCCGCGACACATTTTTTTCAAATATTAAAAAAATGCATTTGAGATAATTAGTACAATATACTCAGAAATGTAATTAAGATAGAGTAACAAATACTCTCAATCAAATGAATATGCAACATAACAAATTACTCCCAAAAGTAATTGAAATATAGTATCTTGAGTAGAATATTGAAGATAGGCTCAAGTCTGGTCAACAGTTAATAGTACTTAAATCCACTTACCATATCAATTATACTAATGAAAGCTCCCCGCGCCATTTCATGGCAAGAAAAATAAAATAAAAGAAAGTAGTTATAGTGGACATCAATAGCTAGCTGCCAGAACTTCATATGCTTCTCAATTTTTTTTTACAATGTTCGAAGTGTTTTTGCAAATGACTAGATAACAAATCTGTATGAACTATGCAGTGAGCGTGGTAAACAATATGGCCGATCAATAAAAATTTTAAACGAAAAAGGTATTGGTGTCACGCTAACCATGCTGTGAGCATGTGAAACGTCCGACCTAGTGCCATATCTCTCACTCTACGGGAAAGTTTCTGAAGATGTATACTAAACTTGTGGAACTTCCGCTACCAAATGGTCCTGGCGCGGCGGCGGCGATATCTGATAGGAGACGTCAAGCCCAGTAGCGCGGTTCCAGATCTCCGTGGCGATACGTTGCCGGTTCGACCAAACTTCGTCGTGCCAGCGATCGCTCCAGTGTCTCTATGATATACAGCATGAAAACAGACGCTTCTACGAAAATAATCCCTGGAGAATGGGAACAAGGGGGACAAAGGTCAAACACAAATCTCCAAACACAGCTAGATGACTGGTGCGTGACCGAAACAATTCGCCTGGTCCTGGTGTCGAACCAGGGACCTCTCCATTTCCAGTGGAGTGCTCTACCAACTGAGCTAAAAATCAGGAGTTAGACGTCAGTAAAGCAAGCGGGTTTTATCAGCTGCCAACAGTCTTACACCAACAAGGGTGAACGGCTTGCATTTTAAGGTTATGATTTTAATGCAATTAAATGCAAAGGTGCAAGCGAGCTGGACAGGAGTGACGAAAATAATCCCCGGAGAATGGGAACAGGACATAGGACAAACACAAATCTCCAAATACAGCTAGATGACTGGTGCGTCACGGAAAAAATCTGTCTGGTCCTGGTATCGAAAGAGGGATTTCTTGTCCATCTCACTTGCACGTTTGCATTCAATTGCATTTTAATACTGGGGGATGCTGCGACGCCCACGTTACGTCATCAAGTATTGCGAACGAGAGATTGAAAGAAAACGCTCACTTTTCTCCTTGAGATTACACCGCAACAAAGAGGACTCCTGGACAATGGTGCTGCGTGTGAGTATACTCGGATTCCACTAGTGCTAATAAGCTCGTGTAAAGTGAAAAAAAAACATTTCAACTGAATATCGTTCCGCCGCCCCTTTAAGGGTAAACGGAGTATAGCATGGTCTCAAACGCAGATGCACACAAAACCTTGCGCGAAAAGATCTTGTATACTGTCGCCAAGAGACCGGAAAAATGCAGCTCATGTTTTTGTTGGGTCGTTGCGCTGGTTCGTCGTTTCGTTCTTCCAAATGGAAGAGCAAGATTATGATCTTCAGCAAAAGGGATGTTTGTTGACGCTGGGATACGCCAGGGCACGGTTAATCCTCCAGCAAATGTTAAGGAATGCTCCGGGACAGAAATGAAAGAAAACGCGACATTTGAGCATTCCAACAAACATGTGTCTCTCTAGGTTTCTCACCGGAAGGAAAACTGAATAATGCACGAAGGCTCTGCGTCGAGAGCATTTTATTGTGCTTGTTTAAGTGTGCCAGGCTTTAAGAACGAATGGAGGGGAAAAGATTCTAAGTTTTTTCGGGATGTTTAATATCCTGTTTTTCACTATTGCTATGAAACTGAAAGATGTATGCCCACGAAGAAGCGCCGGCGAGGAATATCGATGTAGCGAACCATTTAATGTAGTCACATCTATAAAACATACGAAGATAAACTTGTTGCGTTCTGGCAAGCCGGGGAACCGCCGAAACGACGCTGATGCTACTAAATGTAGATTCATTCATATCTTTAGTTAAAGGGATTCTCAACCACACATATCAGTGTTCATAATATGTGGCGCACGATCTTTCCACGAGTCAGCAGCCGCCGGTGTGCGCGAGCACACGCAACGTAATTCACATCATAGTCCTCCATTCACGCTTTAGATGAAAATGAACTGTGTGGGCTCCGGGGAAACGAAGAATAAAGACAGGCTTTTCATCTCCACTGTGGGGTCTGGTGTAAAAGGTAGACGATTAATTGGCGTAACAAGCACGTAACTTTCACTTGTGGAGATGAAAAGCCTTTGTTTATTCTTATTTTCCCCGAAACCCACACATTTCAGTCATCTAAAGCGTGAATGGAGGACTATGACGTCAATTTCGTTGCGTGTGCTCGCGCACACCTGCGCCTGCTGGCTCGTGGAAAGATCTCACGCCACTTATGATGAACACTATAATATTTGGTTCAGTATCCCTTTAAGCTAGATTAAGGCAACACGATAAACACTCCGCGAAATCATTTCTTCTTCCATATCTTTCTCTTCTCCTTTCAGTCACTCCCATTTCTTCTGAGGAGGTTAAGGCGTCGGGAAGCCAGTCTGCTTTAAAATGGCGAGTTGTGTCTTTCTTGGATACAGGCAATTTTGGCAGCGGAGGGAGCACCATATCATAAGACTGCTCATATGCTCATGCTCATATGTACTGTCTCGAACAAAGATCTGCAGTGTTTTGTTGGCTTCCTGGTCCCACATGAAAGCATTCTTGCTTTCGTAGGCCAGCTCTCTTCTATACGTGTTCTTAAGTCAGATAAAATTATTACGATTGATTATTGTGAATAGGGTCGTTAACATGTACCATTCATTGATCGGTGATCTTAGAAACCTAAACTGCGCGACACTATTAGCACGAACACGTACATCGGCGTTTTCTTTTTGCTTGTTACTTAGTAGGTGTATTGTCTATCATCAAACTACAATGCTTACCTTAGGTACCCGAATGAGCACTTTTTACCACACTACCAGCTTTGACGATAACCTATCAATTTTGAGACAAATACAAAAAAAATGGCGACAGCTTGTCCGTGCTAAGAGTGTTGCGCTCTGTACATCGGTAGAATCCATGCCCGTGTGAAAACAGTCATCTCTCGAAGCACCGGACAACAGAATAGGACGCAACGGACGTGGAACACTCTATTAAATGCTTCAACGTCTTACTCCTACTTTTCTGCACCGTACTTCTGGAGTCAAAAGTACGATTTACGAAGGCAGCTCGGCGATGAGCGAGGCCGGAAACATGTCCGGAACTTGTACAATACCATCGACGCTCCATCTATTGACGTTTTTAACCTATCTTTTACCGCGTTCATGTTTTTCCTGAATAACCTCTAGAATTTATGGTTCCCCTTTATGCTATATGTCTATTGCGCAACATTAGAACGCGAAAGCGGCCATTGAACACATAAACAAACAAAAAATGATTGAATTAATGAATAAATGTTTGAAACTACCAATAAAGTATGTGATGTGACAGTCAGTATGATATTTCACATGCTCACGCAGTGCTCAGTATAATCCCTCGTTGTAGCGCCTGAGCTTTTTTTTTTAAGCCTCATCGTTCGCCGAGCTCTTTCCGGAGATAGCAGTCAATATAGAGTTTAGGGAACCGTTTTGCACATCCGATACGCTACAGTACGGTGGTCCTTCCAGTACGAACTGCACATATGGGAGTATTCTGTGGTAGCGCATGCGCAGTTCGTACCGGAGGGAGCACCGTACCATATCGGATATGCAAAAACGGCTCCCCAAAACTCTCTCTTGGCTCTCCGTGTGCTGCGCGGAAAAGTAGACGAACAAGATTTTTTTACAAATGGTTGGTTTTCTTCAGTCAGTTCAGTCAATGTGAAAGACAGGGGGTAACCTACGCCAATGTTAACGTTAAAAATAAATCACGACATCGGCGTTTTTTTAATATTTTCTCAAAGGTACTCACAGTGTAAGGTATGCTGGGCGTGGTGAGTTCTGAGATTTTTTATTATTGTTCCGCAACGAACACTATTGCGGCATTCGCCGATAAGAACGCCGACGTACTGATAAACGAAGTGGGTGAAGATAACGAGTCACACCTTGCTTTTCTTTAAGCTGCTCCAGTCAGGGACAGCTTGAGAAACGCATAGAGGGACTTAACATGTTCCCGCGCTACATGCTTTGTTCTCTGGCGTTTTGATGGCTAATGCCTCAACCCGATTGCCGTCGGAACGACTAGGAGTTGCTCCCGACTCGCCACAGCTCGCGCTTCTTCAGCTTCCAGTGATTATACAGCGACTATTCGCGGTGAGACGTTTGGGTATCGCCGCCTGGTGGAATTTTTTCACAACCCAGAGTGAGGACACGTCAATTTCCTCTGCTGGTGCAAGCAAGTGAAATGCTAAGTTTCTACGCGCTATGAAAATTAAAACATAACCGCGTGGGTAGCACGTTCATCACCCAGAGTGAGGAAAGCAGAAGTGCCCCTCGTGAGCTTCTCACCGCGAATGAAGCCAGGGTCACACTGCCCATACTCCGTACAAGAGACAGTCTGCAAACACGAGTCGCCGCAGTATCCGTGGTTCGAATGCCGCGAGCCCAAGTTTCCTCATTGAACTCATCGGCATGCGGCATTCAAAGCACAGATCTCGCGGTGACTCGCGTTCCAATCTGTATGTAGACTGTCTTTTGTACGAGGTATAAGCAGTGTGACCCCGGCTTCAGAATGATTGACGAGCAATAAATATTGCCACTTGGACTGGAGTCTCAAACAGGCTGTTAGAGGCTGGGGTTTATGCCGCACGTCCGGGAGCTTCCTGGCTCGTGACGACGACCATTCCCCGAAGTGAAGAACCCAGGGGTCCAGTGGAGGTGGGAGAATCCACGATTTGCAAAAAGCTGCTGCGCATGCGCGAGCAGAGTTTGGTTGGAAAACAAATGGGCGTGCCGGCAATTCCTAGGCTGCGACAGAGGCGCGGGAGCGAGTACGGCCGGGCGAGAGTTCGCGAGTCGCTTTGTTTGTCGTCACGCCGGCCCACTGTGTTGCGCTTGGTTGCACGAATTACTTCTACGGCAAAGAGAACGCCGAGTTTTTTTTTTAGATTTCCGTCGGCCAGGCTGTATCCTGCAAAGAGAAGCTTGGATAGCTGCCGCGAGAAGAAACACGGACGGCTTACGCTCACCATGGCAGCCGAACCAGCCGAACTGCCGGATCTGCAGCGCGCATTTTGTCACGGGTACGTCGATTTTGCAGCACCCGGAAAGGGAGAAGAGGCTGCACGGCCGGACAGCTTGCGTGCACGAGCTTTACGCCCACGTGTATCAAGGCAAACCAAAACTATGCATCACGAAGCCTAGTTGTTTTCCAACCACCTTCCAGCCTTGCACTCATGTTTCCGGCGTTGCGCGATAGGTGGCGCCACTATTTTGCAAATCGTGGATTGGTAACGTAACGAACGGTTTAATTACATGGTTGCGATACAGTCGTCAAATCCGAGAGAACTCCTGAGCAGCCTCGCGCTCCGCCTTATATAGGGTCCGTTTTCTCCCTCACTCCCCGCCAGGGCAGCAAGTGCGCAGCAGCAACCCGCCGTCAAGTGCGTCGTAGCAAAGTCCGCCGCGTCGTAGCCAGAAGTGCGTCGTAGCCATGGTCCTCCGCAATTAGGTCATGCCTCTCTCCCTTTCCTGAGCGCGCCAAGCCCCACGCACGCACACACGTCCCGTTGACGTCACGGACTCGTTGAGACCTGTCTCCGCAGTTAGGCCCGGCCTCTCTCCCCTTCCGGAGCGCACCAAGCCGCACGCACGCACACACGTCCCGTTGACGTCACGGGCGCGTTGAGACCTGTCTCCGCAGGCGCAGACACGTAGGCGCCGGTTCCGTACTCGTCGGGACTCGTTTCGCGTAGGCCCCGTCCAGCAGGCGACGTTCCCGGACTGGTCATGACTCGTTTCCGCAGCGTTGAAACTCGGAAGAAGGTCGCCGAAGGTTCCATTCTTAACAGCCCCTCCGGGGCCAGGGAAACCTCGAAAGGCCGGTGGTACAATCGCTGGCCTGAAGAGGTGGGCTTGGAGTAGGCCTTGAGAAGACGCTGCAAGCACCCAACAAACTCCCAAACCTCTTACAACGGAGGCATTAGCGGAAACGTCCCACACAACACCACGCCACACAGCAGCCAAACGCTCGGAATTCGCCAGAGACCCGCCAGACTGGACTACGGATTACAAAAATTTGCAAAAAAAACTACAAATTTAAAACCTTAGGACAATTGCGGGTATCGAGACCCGCTGTCGCCAAAACACAACTCATTTTTCCAAAGAGGTCACTATGAACAAAATACAAAAGACAAAAACTTTTTGCAATTTGTGAGGTCTTGTTGGGGTTTTAACGAAGTGCCCCCACTTTGATCCTCATTCCCGTGGATGACGGAGACCTCTGAGATCATCACTCCCGCTTTTGGTGATACCAGAAAAATCTGCTCAACCCATCGGCATTGCCGTTAAATTTGCCTTTCCTTTTTCTTGCCCTGAAGTCGTAGTGATCGATTTTCACGTGATTTCTAGACGTGAAAATGCGGTCCTTATAGCGCCGATAAAACAATCCGCCTTTTTCATGCCCCGTCACATTGGTCCTAGCAATCTCCTGAGCTGTACCGCGAAACCCTGACACACTAGGGTCGCTCTTCTGCTCGACTGTCAAAGACACTCTGTCTACTCGTAGCAGAGGACCAAAGTTACGTGACGCCGGAGCTACGAGAGATCTTTCACTGATCCCGTCTTCCTCCGCCTTTTCCGCCGGTTCGTTGGGACGGCGTACACTTTCTAGTGCTACGAGGTCAGGCTGTTCTACAACCTGGTCCCTCTCATCCCGTTTCTCTGCCTCGAACTCTGGTAGTGCCTGCTCCCCGACAGCTGCCTCTGGCTCTGGATCACTCGTCAACAAAGGGGCGAGCTGACGCGATTTGGACCTCGTACATGACTGAACTAGTCCCTCTCCCAGTTGTTGACCCCTCTCGCGCAGCAGGAATTCTGACCGGTTAGAAAACAAATAAGGATACTCCAACGGGACTGTTTGCGAGACAGCCGCCTCTGTCACTAGCTCTCCGAACGGGCCAGTTATCCTTACCGTCGCCATAGGCAGACAGACACTGTGCTTTTCGAGCAGCTGCTTGATCCAAACTACCTTTCCAGTAAAATCGGATCGCGTTACATACGATGGATGAACCACGTCCATCGTCGCTGCACTGTCCCGAAGCACCCTGCACGGCTTTCCGTTTACCTGGAGCTCGTGAAGATAGGGACGAAGGAGCTCCAGGTCCTCGTCACTACCGGTCACGGTCGAGAACACAACCCGCGGTTTCTTACATCTGGCCGCTGTGTGTCCCGGCTCCTGACAGTTGTAGCACAGGAACGGCTTCCTAGCCTCGAACTGCCCTGTTTGGCTTTTCCGCGCCTCGTCTCCGTTCGAGTGTTCTGCGCTCTTTTCTGGGACCTTTTGTCCTGCTTCGGGCTTCTCGGGCCCGTTTTCTCGCGAGCCGTTTCCCTGTCGGAAGGTCTTGCGCTGATCGCTCCGGCCGGGTTCGCTTTCCTCTCCGCTCAGCTTTCTACGCGTTGCGTACTCTTCGGCTAGCTCAGCGGCCCTTTCGACAGTGTCGACTCCTACCCTGTCCTGCACCCAGAGCTTGACTGACTGCGGAATGCTACGAAAGAACTGTTCGAGGCACACACACTCGACTACCTTGTCTCGGCTTTCGTACACTTCCTCGCTCTTCAACCATTCTATCAAATTGGTTTTAAGCCCGTAAGCGAATTCCGAGTAGCCCTCGCTGCTCTTTTTGGATGCGTTTCTAAACCTTTGACGGAACGCCTCGGCAGAAAGGCGGTACCGTTTCAAAAGGCTGGACTTCACCTTGTCGTAGTCGTCCGCGTCTCCAGCACTAAGGCGCGCGACAACCTCTGCAGCCTCACAGGGCAACAAAGTCAAAAGCCGTTGCGGCCACGTTTCTGGGGCGAAGCTCAACTTCTCACATGTCCTCTCAAAGTTCACTAAGAACAGGCCCACGTCTTCCCCAACTTTAAACGGCTGCATGAGCTTCTTCATTTGATACGACTCGGTCTCACTTGCTCGCACCGGAGCCCCAACTCTACTGTTCTGTGAGTTTAATCGCTGTTGTTCCATCTCTAACTCTAACTTTTAGCGCTGCTCTTTAGCTTTGGCTTTGTTCTAAAACTTGTCGCAAGGTTGTACACAAACCCAGCGCACGAGTCAAAACTTAAGGATTCCCAGCAGTTCAAAATTAATTACCCATAATCTGAAGCCTGGCGAATCTCAAAGCAAAGTCCAAACGCTCACCCGCAGATGTAGCACGATGTCGCATGGTCCGATCCCAACCGCTGCCAACCAGTTGTTAGAGGCGGGGTTTATGCCGCACGTCCGGGAGCTTCCTGGCTCGTGACGACGACCATTCCCCGAAGTGAAGAACCCAGGGGTCCAGTGGAGGTGGGAGAATTGGTAACGTAACGAACGGTTTAATTACATGGTTGCGATACAGTCGTCAAATCCGAGAGAACTCCGGAGCAGCCTCGCGCTCCGCCTTATATAGGGTCCGTTTTCTCCCTCACTCCCCGCCAGGGCAGCAAGTGCGCAGCAGCAACCCGCCGTCAAGTGCGTCGTAGCAAAGTCCGCCGCGTCGTAGCCAGAAGTGCGTCGTAGCCATGGTCCTCCGCAATTAGGTCATGCCTCTCTCCCTTTCCTGAGCGCGCCAAGCCCCACGCACGCACACACGTCCCGTTGACGTCACGGACTCGTTGAGACCTGTCTCCGCAGTTAGGCCCGGCCTCTCTCCCCTTCCGGAGCGCACCAAGCCGCACGCACGCACACACGTCCCGTTGACGTCACGGGCGCGTTGAGACCTGTCTCCGCAGGCGCAGACACGTAGGCGCCGGTTCCGTACTCGTCGGGACTCGTTTCGCGTAGGCCCCGTCCAGCAGGCGACGTTCCCGGACTGGTCATGACTCGTTTCCGCAGCGTTGAAACTCGGAAGAAGGTCGCCGAAGGTTCCATTCTTAACAAGGCCCTCTCCATCGCGTTGCAATTCGTTCAAATAAAAAATGACAGGATGGTGACGAATACTTGAAAGGATAAAACATCTAGGAATGGGATGAAAATAGGACTCTTTCATTGAACAACAACAAAAAAATAAAACAAAATATAAAAACGCCCCCCCTCCCCCCAAAAGGTTTCAACGATTTTGAAGAAAGAAAGTAGGAAATTGATAAAAAAGAACGTGAATTTACTATAAATGTAAAAGTTTGATAAGTGCTGGGGTCACAATGAGCTATCAGTTATCTAGTTATCTCTGGTGCAAGGAATTCGACTTTCGTCATTGTCAGTGATAATGAAGGTGGAGAAATAATGTTGACACTCCCAAAGTGAAATCGCTATACATTTAAAAATTTAAAAAGCACTATCCTTACAACGAGGTGCCACTAATCTAGTCATCTCTGGTGTTAGGAATTTGATCTCTGTCTTTGTCAGAGATAATGAAGGTAAATAATTGTTGTTTTTGACAGTCCCCATGGCGAATGATTCAATGATTTCTCTCCCCAATCTGTCGATTTGCCCACACAGTATTCTAGTATCAGAGAAATAAGGAGTATAGTCATCGCACGTGCGGCTGTGAACGACGATTGGGTGAAAAGACTCGTCTCAAGCCTTTGATGCTTCCAAGTTGTGTTCTCTGAGTCGATGGTTGACGCATCTCCCAGTTTGTCCGACGTACTGACTGCCGCAGCTTAGTGGAATTCAATAGACCTTTCTTTCTTCACACTCTGCAAACGTTATGGCATGTTTTATATTGCACCCTCTGGGACTGTTTGTAGTTGTCCCCGAGGTCAATTTGTTTACCCGACAGAAACTAGCAGACGGAAAGTTGGAAAGAAACGTCATTCTCGACAGCCCTTGAGAGTAGTTCTGTCGAAATCAGCGAGGTGGCGACTGTATTGCTAGAAAGAGCGAATAATCGGTACACAAGCTATTGACGCCGATCTAAGAGATGAAAAAGCGGATGAGAGGTATGTCAGTAGACCTTTTTGTCGCATAACCTCATTACAGCACAGCCTCACTCATCCTCGACCCATAAATCTCCCGCAAAGGACCAGATCCTAAATATAGCGAGGCGCACGGCGCGACCGCTTTCGTCCAGGCGCTTCAAACCCGCTGACAAAGGAGAGACAAATTGTGGTTTCGGGGAAATTCCGGGCACATGCGCTAAGCGGTACATATCGTAAAGCGCAACATATCGCAGTCTGTTGCGCAATTCGGCGTTCTTCACTGACTTAAAGATTAAAAAAAAAAGTATCACCGCTGCCGCCCCACTTCCCTTTGACGTTTGGAGAGGGATGACGCAAGCTGCATCCCTCAAACAGAACGTCAACGCGGAAAGCTTGCTTTAGAATAAACGTCATTTATTTATTTTGACAACTATTACTGTATTTATATTTTTTCACATTTTTCGCGACTGGGTGTTTTGGTTTTTGTATTTTATTTGATGATTTTATTCAGGAGGTGGTTTCTTCAAAAAATGTTATCATTTATTTATTTACAAAAAAAAACACGTTAAGAACGAGTAAAGGAGGAAATCAAAATCACTTTTGAAAGGAATAATAGTACGTGATTGTTTATAAGAGTATATACTTAGGTCACGCTTTTCACTAAAAATGGTGAAAAAAAAAACTGGGATATCTGTAGTTGCAAAAAATAATTGCCGTGAGTCGTTGTTTTTAATAATTGTCGCAACTTCATGTGTAGTTGGGTCATTTAAAGCGGTTGTTTTTGTCAATTCCGCTCAAGTTATTAAGATGAAACTTTCACGAGACGCTTCATTTGGAGTTGATAAAGTGTGCAGTTAAGAAGATCCAGAATACTTTAGGTCGCAGTTTAAAAATAAATAAAGCGGAGGATGTCAGGGTTTCCAACTGGGCTCCATGAAACGATGCCTGCGCGTCTACATTCGTGAAGAGCACGATAGTTGGCATCAATGTTTTGTGGCAATGAAGTCAAAGCTATGGTAGCCCATCAACTCGCACCTTGCACCCTTCACTGCTTCTGAAGTGTCACAAGTAGTTTGTTCCCCAAATATTTATGGAGGAAGCTCAGAGAATGCGAATGCCGGAAATGTGTTTTGACTCATATATACCAAGTCCACATACCGCGGCACTGAGGCACGAATTCCTGAAAGTTCGTAGCATCTCGTGCCCTGTGTTACGTAGATTAATTAAGATTTTGGTAAATAAATTTTCGTGCCTTTGTCATTTGCCGCCTTTCATCTCTGAGATCTCTGCGGGTAGAGATTGCTTGAACACATTTCATATATCATATTACAGCACCTTCAGAGCGGTCGGCGTTATTTGCTAGACTATAACAATATTTGTTATAGCTATCGCAGTTCAAGTACTGCCTCACTGCGTGAGCATAACACCCTTTATCTATAGCAGGATAAATGTTTTTAGTAACGTTTATTGGCGTGAAGAGGGAAGTAACATTTTGCACTCTTCCAATGAATCCTCGCTGTGTCCTTCACTCCAATCCTTGCTCCGTAGTTACCATTTTATGTGGAAAATGACTCACTAATTGCACATTTGAAGAGGCTGCCTACTTTCTTAGAGATGTTGAGAAAAGTAGACCGTCGAAAAGGAGCGAAAACAAATAATTTAGTAAGAAAACTCAACCTTAATAACAGGGTTTTAGTAAGGATGGAACCAGCGAACAGACTCTTGGTAAATCCTCTGGGAACCAATTAGGTTAATACTTTTCGCGAGTCTGCAGCCACAAAAGCCGTCAGTTCCAAAAAGGACACTGGTATGTTACACAAACCGAACGGTGACTCTTGACCCATATCTCCTCGGAAAGCGAACCTTTCTATGCCATAGAATTGACAATAGCCGGAGTGGGGTTGCAATCACCGTGATTATTTTCGGACGAGACCATGCACAGCGAACATAACACTCCGAAGGCGCCAGAACTTCGCCGCTGTTTTCCCATCTAATTAGGCAAGACGGTGAAAAAATAGGCCATAAAACACGTCGGTTGTTGCCTTGGACTTTCCAATTAGCTTTCACATTCGATGCAGTTGGCCATCACACTGATTGCGGCCTTTTTCTGGAAGTAACTCCGAAGATGGCTGTCCCCTTGGTACTATAGCTGAACAGTTGCAATGTTTCTGACTCTCCGGAAATGCCAAGTAGACCCATAAAGTGAAAATGGGGTTCGAGCGGACGGTCTTCCGACCAAGTGCCGCCCGGCTAACGTTTAAGCCGCTGAGACTACAGTCGTGCTAAAACATGGTTTCTTTGCAACCGGCACCGTGTTTTGGTGAAACAAATGCAGGGTGCGAGCGTACCTCTAAAAACGCATTTAAATCCCAAACCGGTCCCATCAACTCTGCATTTCATTGCACCTGTATTTCATAGTCCTCTTCTTTATTGCTTGACATTTGCAGAGTTCGTCCATAAATCGGAGCCATTAACTTGCCACGTGATGTCGAGGGACGAACGTTCTCAGAGGTTTCTGCATGTCTATCGTACCGCGATGCACACGAGGCACAAATCTATCTCTAATCGTCTCAACTAGGGCTGGGCGTCGATTAAAACATTTAACCCGATTGACCGCCACCCTTTAATCGATTAATTAATCGATTAATCGGTGTCGTTCATTTCCATGCATATTATATAAAAGATATATATTTTTGCCTTTCTTGAATTTCTGACAAACGGCGCAATATACAATTTTGATTTGAATCAACCTCGATGTGCAGTTGAGAAGAGTTCAAAAACACTTACACTCACAGATTATTACCTCAGCTGCATGAGGCAAATAGGTTCGTTGATATTCTCCGGTAAGAGCGACCCCTTGATTGTTCGCAATAGACTCTGCTGCGCTAAACGGATAATCGAACTGCGTTGAAGTGGCATAGACACGTGTAACCTCCTGTAATTATCTGGAGTTACAAATTTCACCCCTACAGTTTACTTCGGGCTAAATTTCAACTAAAGTTTGCCCTTGATACAGGTGCACTCGTCCACGTGTTTGTGGTGAAAGCGTTGAATTTTTACTTTAATTTTGTTTGTCAAAAGTTTACCGATTAACCTGTTAAAATAATTAATCACGATTAAAGCATTAATCGATTATTCGGTAGGTTAATCGATCAATTGGCCAGCCCTAGTCTCAACCATTAAGAACGGCTATTCGTATTACACTCCAGTGGCTGGCCTCGGTGATAAAATGAGAGGAGGTTCTTTTGTAACTGCGAGTTTAATGACCACAGGAGTGCCATGGCGCGCCCGCCGTTACCACTGCCTAAAGTGTTTAAAAAGAAACATTGATGACTGGTGTTTTGGATGCATACTGAGTCAGTTTGCACTCAGGATGGTCTAACAGTGTCGAAGAGAGTAGGGATATTTTCAATGTGTGTACGTATGATACGAATCCCCCGTTTGTTACGACCATTCCACGAAAATCCTGAAACGGCGCAACTCCGGTTCGCTTTTACAGGTTTCCGGTACTCTTCCTTCTGGGTCTGCTCACGCAGACGCGTACGATGACGGGAGCCAAGGAAGAGCTGACCCCCAGTGTGTGCGAGCCCGCAGACCAGCCGATGTCCTGTCGCTGTGACGAAGTGTGGGACCCCGGCATTGAGGGCGGCACGGAAGTGACGTGTTTCGTGGTCAGGACGTTGTCGGCCGACCACGCCGTCTTCAAGTCCCTGGAAAGGCTACCGTCAGTCGTGGCGGTCACCTTCACCGCGTTCGGAGAGAAGTACAAGTTGGACTTCGTGCCCAGTGTGTTCCTGCGTCGGAAACCGCTCCTCGAGCGCCTCAAATTCTCGCAGGCCGAGCTGGGCTCTCTGAAGAGTCACTCTTTCTACAACCTCTCCAAGCTCGCCGTTCTTTCTCTCGATTCAAACGGAATCACGCAGCTCCAGAGGGATTCTATCGCCCACTTACCACGGCTGAGGAAACTCGAACTGGGAGACAACAAACTCGAGCGTTTAACGACGCGCTCCTTCACCCACCTTCCTCTGCTGACTTACCTGTTCCTAGAGCGGAACCAGATCGAGGTCATCGAGGACCTCGCCTTCGCGGGGCTCTCGAACCTGAAAGAGCTCGACCTGAGCGACAACGCGATGACCAACCTGACCGAGCGCACGTTCGAGGGCCTCTCCCAGGTGAAGCGTCTGGACATGTTCAGGAACAAGCTGCGGCGGTTGGACGCCCGAGTCTTCGGCGCCATGCCCCTCCTGTCCGAACTTGACCTCAAGTACAACGAGATCTCCGAGGTGGATCCGGTGGCCTTTGACGGACTCGCGCACCTGACGGTCCTGTACCTGTCCCACAACCGGCTGCGCGTCTTGCCTGCCAACATGTTCGTCGGGGCGCCCAATCTGGTGACCGTGGACCTTTCGCAGAACAGGCTGCTCACGCTTACCTGGAGGACGGTCGAGGACTTGAGGAAGATCGGTGCAGAGTCCTTTGACATGAGCCTCACTGGTGAGCAACTTTTAAAGAACCGTGAAGCTATGTTTTCTTTTGGTGGAACCATAGAAATTAAGGTAACTTCGTTCAGTTTCTGGATGTACATAATATGTCTTGAAATATGGCGCTTATGCATACCTGTATTGTCAAATGACTAAAACATATTAATTCGTAAATACAAAAAAGTAACGTGCGTTACTTTTTAACCGTAACGGTAACGCGTTGCTTTTATTTTGAGGTAACGTAGGTCGGTAACGCGTTCCTTTTGTTTGCAAGTAACGAGTAACGTATTTCGTTACTTTTCTTCAGTGTCGCCCACAACACTGCGCATGACCTACGCACCGTCAGTTCCCTCGTTAAATTTAGTGAGGAAATGGATAAAGATATAGGTTCTTTTTCACTCCTCGAAACGTCTGTTAAATGCATTTTAAACAAACTTATGCTATCGCTGCTTAAGTGCTGCATTTCACTCATTATCTTACTTTGAAGATAAAGGTCACCGCCATTTTTTTCCTCTCAAATTTTTTTCTTTCAAGTTGCACGTATATGAAAATATAATTCAATTTCTAAGGCTAAACGCAGGAACTTGCCACGGAAAGCCGGGTCTCGCGTCGCATCAGGCTCTGAGAACATCCAGCGGGTCATTGTATTCGTGCGCCTCTGTCTCGCTTCGAGGCGAGCAAACGACACTCCGGGGTTCGCTCAATGAGCCCGAACGATTTCAAGTGAAGCATGGCGGCGTTCTTTCGGGTCTGATCGGTCCGACCTTGCGGGCCCCTCCCCGAAATCTCTCGGGTCCTTCAACCAAACTCGGAAGGCGTCTTCGGCGTCCTCCCACCGGCCTCCCTCGGGGAGAGCTCCCGTGACGGAGGAGTCGAACAACGGTGCCCGACCTTCCTCCTCGCGGAGCGGAGTTTCTTCCGTATTCTGAGTATCCGATAGAGTATAGCAGCTTGTTATTGCGACGCGCTATACTGTCCGCAAAAACAAAAGGTGACATTACTGCAACTGTCACTGTCCTACACGGAGATATGTCATTTCAATTTGTAGGGGCCTGTACCGCGGTAGTTTTTATAGAAATCCGTAAAAATCACGAAAAACTCAATTAGTTCTTTGTAATCGTGACTAAACTCCGCCTCATTATGACGTGGTAATTCATGTCTCGTAAATATGGACTTCGTTAGTATGGATAGACAGCTATGCGGGAAAAGGCTGAGGGAGAGGAGATGATGCGTGCGCGCGGTGGCGTCGGAACGCTGAGCTCTGGCTGGAATGATTAGTGAGTAGATGGAAAGCTAGCTGCCTTTGACTCTACTCAGACTTCGAACGCCGGCGTCCAGCGTTTGGCCTTCGCGTTCGAATACATTCGAAGATTGAGCAGACACAAAGGCAGCTGGCTTTGTGTCGACCCCCTAATCATTTAACCAGAGCTCCGCGCTCTGGCGTCCCCGCGCGCCCTAAAAATTTCCACTTCCTCATTTTCTCTCCGTACATTGGCATAATTCTCGGGAACGAACTTGGTTGTTTTTGCTGTTTTTGTCTCATTATTAAGGACTACTCACATTATGAATGATCTTTTTGGGAACGGAGGTACCTATATTAAAGGGACACTGACAGGGTATTTTTGCTCGCCAAGGTTTTTATTTGTACATTACATATGAGAGCCCAACTACCCAGAAAACAATTCGCGGCTCGAAATTCGTTTTCTTTCCGACCGAAAACAGCCGATCGAGAACTGGCCGGTTTGAGTCGCGCTCATTCTCTTCTCCGTGGCCACGTGCCGTTTTTTATGGTTGAGAGACAACCACCAAATATAATCAAAGTTGTAGGTCATCGAAGGCACGCACACAATATTAAAAATAGAATAGAAATATGATACCCATTTTTTTGTGGCTTCTGAAAAGCTGCAAATGCGTTGTTTTGGGGGAAAAAAGTATCATAGCCACGTGACTTCCGCCACCTTTCTCCTCCTCTATATTTCTTCTTCCTCCGCAGTCCAGTTTCGGTTTCGGTTTCGGGCAGTTGCGTTTTTTTTTTACTTTATTAAAAAATATACGACACGCTGTAGCAAAACATTGATGGGTAGTCTTCTGACACCATAATGAATTGCCTAGCCAAAAATAACAAATAAATATTGGGGGTGTCACTGTCCCTTTAATGAGGCATGACTGAAGGAGCGAACGTTAAGCCACTGTGTGCCAATCACAGGAACAGAGCGAAGCATGTTACAGCTCCCCACGGGAGTCTGGTTCGCCGACGCTACATCGTCACGTGCCTCCTTCCGGCGCTCTATACTCTGTTTCATACTTAGCGTGCAACGCTGTGATAGCTATTGGCGCGAGCGCGTGGCTTCATCTATGGTTTTGTTTGCGCAAGAACGCGTGCAAATGACCAACGAGATCAAGCCCCATGCTCGCGCCAGTAGCTTTGATAGCGTTGCACACTAAGTATGAAACAGAGTATAGTTGGATCGCTAGGGCAGTACCTTTGACCATTTGTCTTGTACTGAAAGAAAGTATAGAACGTTTTGAACTAGGAAGGGTGATTAATCACTGTCGGTTCTCTGAGGCGCGTGTTGCGAATAAGCAACACGCAACGACTGAGAGGCCACCCATCGCATCTCCCTGCAGACATGCATTTTGCTCGATGATATCGCAGAAATCATCATGCAACAGTGCAAGAGAGCACGTTTACCATCGCTAATTTATCATTACTTTCGTGGGTACTAAGCGTGAGTCACACTATAACCACGTGTAAAGCCGTGCTTTCTTTATTCGCTTATCAGGAATATTGACGCTTGAAACTGCGCCGTCAGCACAATAACGCAACTTAACCCACATACATTTTGTTTTCAACTGCAGGTAACCAGGCTGAATTATCTTAATACAAAGTTTTGTACCGAAGGTAACTGTGATCTCTCCTTAAAATGTGGAGGACGTGTTACGGTCGAACACTGTTGAGCGGCTGCCAAACATCTGCGCCGCGATCTCCGCCGGCCACTCGACGCAACTGCGATGAAAATTACAGGAGGACACTTAAGACTGCTTACATGTACGAATGCGAAAGCAATATAGTCCCGCTCGGTCGCCTTACAGGCCATTGCAAGGAGCACACAACGAGCACAGATGAAGTCCGAAGCGCACCTTTTGCAGACGGCGCTCCGGCGGTGACATCACGCTCTCCCATTGCGCAGGCGCGGCGCTTCGCCGGCTTCACGGCTTCCGTGGCGAAGCATTTGCGTTGCTGTGCTTTTCTTTGTGTTTTATTTCTAAGGCGCGTCTGCTTTATCTTGAACGGCGCGTGCTTGATGACGTATTTTTATGGCCATCTTTCAAACACAACACCGACGCCGCCTTTTCGCGTAATGGGACATATAAGGCGTTCACCTTAAAAAAGAAAAGCAGGGACAGAGTGGACTCGGAGATGCTTCGAGAAGACTTCGCCAACCACGAAAGCTTCGAAAACAAGTGAATGGTTCAAAACGGGGCCGTGGCGACTCCTGACAGAGCGCCGCATGCCTGGAAGGCTGGGACTGGAGTATGCGTTATCTGCGCTCTTTGTAAAGCGCAATTCTACATATATTATGACGGCATGATCGATAGACTAAAATACAACGGCAGTATTTATATCACACATGGCCAGGGTCAATATTTCTCTAGAAATATCTGCTCTGTCACGTCACAAAATCCGGAATAATGAAGTGGAGACGTTCGTGCTACCCTTTGGGAGACATCACCAATAGCGAGGGACGTGTGCCTCGGCGACCGAGACAATAACTGGAGTGACTATAACCGACGTACTAACCCCTGTAAGTGGCCTCAATCGTAGATACCCGTAGGCGAGAAACAAAAAGAAAGAGGGGCGCCGATTATGATCAGTGCTGATTGTTTACGTCACGACCGGAGTGGTCCGTCTTGTGTTTGGACGGGTCCGCCTCGCTCTTCCTCGCTGTCATGGGTTTCGTCTCGCAGAAGGTCTTGTTTATCGAGACGCACGTACTCAGGAGCTCGTGCCCCTATGACGCCTCGCGATGACGTCGAAACACCAATCACAGATCTTCCTTTTCGGGGCCCATCAATTATATATATGTTTTCTTTTCTTTATTTGTGTCTGTGTGTGCGTTTGTGTGTGAGGGGAGAGGGGGTATTTTTATCTAATTTTATCTCGTTCCGATTTTTTTATCGTTTGCTGTGTATTGTCGGTTTATATGTGTATTGCTCACTTCTGCTATAGCCCCAATGAGATAGATAGGTCTAGATAAAAAAAAACAAAAAAAACATAGCAATCCTTTTCTCCTTTAGCTAACACTCGAACCTATTTCTTAATATAATAATAATACTAATAATAATAACTCTATTCACAATATACAGGGTGCTTCTGTGAAGATTTACAAATATTCCTGAAAATCGTGTGGTTGAGAAAAAATAAGTTTTTTTCGGGAGCAAACTGCCAGTCTCGGCGGATCCAAAGGATTCCAAAACAACATAGTAATAATCAAAATAATTACCTTTCTAACGAGTGAAAGTAAACATTAGGTTGCAGCTAGAGACTTGCTGAGCGTCATCGAAGATTCCTATATCAGTCAATTTTCGGACGACTGACTGCTGCTGCACGTGGGGAGTGCGCTGATGCACTAAAGCGCTGCAGGCGCAAGGCCGGCGATGAAGAAACGCGGATGATGTTCCTATCACTCGCGTTCCCGCATCGCCGTGCTTGCGCTTGCTGCACGAGGGGTACATTTAGCGTCCCTTCGCGCTTTCCCAGTCCTTCTAGTTGTTTTAAAATTGTTCAATGTAGGGGTTTTCGATGACGCTCGAAGCATTTCTAATTGGAACCATCTGTTTATTTTCCCAATTAAAAAAGAAATTATTCTGCGAATTAGAATGTCCTTTGCAATCGTCCACTGTGGTTTGCAGTTTGTTCCCGAAAAGTTTCTTTTCTTCTCGAACACCCATTCTTTAGGGATGTTTGTAAGTCCTCGCAAAAACACCCTGTGTCTACATATACATATACATATGGCGGGAGCTATGGAACAAAGTTGCACATGCAGCTTGACTGGTCCCCAGCCCCCTTGCAGATACAGAGCAGTGCAAAAAATAATTTTTGTATAAATAGTCCTTGACAAACGCAACAACAACAAAAGAAAAAATCAACAAACAATAAAGTGAGGAAAAAAAGCTTTGAATGGCCTTTACCTTTCATATGGATAAAATAGTAACACACAAACGCTGTAGAAGTATTGTAATTTCGACCTCAAGGAAGGTGCGCAATAAACAGCAACACATTTTTATTTTGAAAGATAACATTCACAAAGTTCACGTGAGCTAGAAGATATCTTCTAAAACAAACGTAACATATTTTTTTTCGCATGCATTAGATTTGTTAGATCATGCAACTGTGAGGCTCACATTCTTGTTCTCTTGACCACTTATTCTCCCATGCAAAGGAAGGGTCCCAACCATTTATTGATGCATGTAAAAAAAAAGCATATCCTTTTACGATTATTTAGTTGTCTAAAAGGTAACGTTGTCGTATGCCCACCTTGGACCATGACGAGTCAAAAGTTTTCTTTTATTATTTTTTGAGCGTGGCAGAGAAGGCTTAACTAGCTCTTTAAACCGAACTTGACAGGTGTGAGTCTTAAGGCCGGTTCTCTCATGCAGCGAAGCGCTGATGTAGCGCTGCTCACGTGTCGTCAGCTACTTATCGTCTGCCATGAGTAACAGGTTTGACGGTGCGATACAAAGTTGGTGAACGCTCCTGTCAGCACGCGCTTAGCGCGAGGTCAGCGCTATGCTTGTAGCGTTCCGCTGCACGTGTGAACAGGCCTTTATTGCCGCCAAGGAGTACTATTACGTTTGCCGCCGTGCGCCACCAACCAGAGTCGCGCAATGGGCGCATCGCAAGAGCTTGGGTCCTTTGCTTCAGAGCTTCGTAAAACAAGCAAACCTGTAGTTCTTCCAGCACCACTTGAACTAAACATTCGACCGCCGCTGTTTCTTTTTTTTTTAATATTAACACGCGGAATACGTTGATATCCCCGACACCACCGAGTGCACCAACTGTGGTCGTAAATCGGGTAGCGGAGTTCAATAAAAAAAAAAAAAGAGTAAGCAAAGGAAGAAGCATTCCATGCCTGCAAAGTAGGTGACATCACTGCTGAGTGCACAAAGTGTACTTCAATATTGCCTTTTATTTGACGAAACCTCGACCTACACAACCTAAGCACCTCGGGAAACCAAATATTACAATCAACGTTGCCTTTTTTCAGTAAAACTGCAGCCAAACATTGCAACACGCCCCTTTGCGGGGTGTGATTTCATTGTGTTTAAGGCAATCTCTACCGTAGCTGACCATATATGACAATTTCTATTTTTCATGCACCGACAATTGACCAAGCGCGCGGAAAATCCATGTCAAGTCCGCGAAGGCCGTTAATTTGTGCATAAAATAAATAAAAGATATTACGGCATTGGATATCATTTAGCATTTAAATAATGCCCCTAATACAAATATTTTGGTGTAGCTATCATCAAGTTATCTTCGCTGCTCTTAGCACATTTAAAACTGCTATTCATCACCATCTCCCAAATTACGTATGCGTCGTCAAAAACTTAAGAAAAGTATCACGGGGAGTATCCCATTAAATTTCAAGCGTAATAATCCTTGGTGCGATCGAAGTTGGAATCTGCTAACATAGTTGGAAACCCGAGCACGAAATAATATAAAAAAAGCTCAAACTTAATAAGGTAAAAAAATTAGCTATTTATGGAAAGCATAAGACGCTAAATTTTACATCTTCATAATTGGCAGCAAAGAAAATAAATTATTCCGAGCAGCGTAGAAAGATTGCAAGATTAAACTTTTTCTCCCTACTTTTATAATTAGCTGCCCATTCATTTTGTTCACATTAGATTATCTTCTAGAAAAACCGGGAATCGATCAGTATTCTGTAGTGTCAATATTCGCTCGAACTAACATTTTCAAATAATCTTATTTTCCGCGCACATGCGCCCCAAGAAGACAGGTTAATCGGCAAAAACCTTGTCAGATTATAATAATAAAAACACTTTCAATCCGTCAATACCGCCCCATATCTAAAGGAATGAATGATTTCAAAAAAGCCCTCGAAACTTTCAGAATTCCTTTATTTTGTGTTTTATATCCGCCTTTTGCGATTCAGACGTTACAATATAAATGGTTGACTGATGGTTGCTTATGCTGGCAATGTAATTATACAGTTATTTCGTTCGTGTTGCTTTTAGTGGGGCTTTTTATTTGAGTGGAAAATAGTTGTAGAAATGTGTTTTTTTGTTTTACATTTTCCTGTTACTTACCGTTGCCTGGTTTTGAACTTCACACCTGCTTGGGAATACTCCAAAGACCTGCCGTACGTTCAAAATGCACATAAGAAGCAACAACAAAATACACCTAAAGTGTCATTTAGTATATTTTTACTGTCCTTTATATTTTAGTGATATTCAGCGCGCTTCGGCCCCAGTTTCGGGTACTTAGGGCATTGCAAGCTTTATTAATTCATGTTGATTTTTTAATAGGTAAATAAAGGTACCCTGGCAAAACAAAGTCTTGTAAGTACAGTCGCGGACGATACGAAAAAGTTCAGTCGAGTGCGTGGCTCCGAAGATCTATCGAATGGCTGAGTTATCATCGAGGCTGTTGTGTACACGAGTGGCATTTGTAATAGATTGTTCGATTTCTGTATAGTTCCTCCTCACTTGGTTGGCAAACCATTGCCGAGTCAACACCGATAGTAGGTGCGCTTGGTGAAATAAAACAGAAACTGCTTATTGTCATTTCTCTTGCTAACGTATGATCAAACTCCCGAAAAGTGATCGCCCACTCTGCCGGATCAGTGGTTTTAGCCACGATTAATTTCATCTTTTGTTACGAAAGGCCATTACCTTCGGCGAAATGAGCATTGATTGAGCGACAGCTGGTCAAGCGTGGAGTGACGACGAAACGGCCGCTGAAGCCACGTAATGGTTCAGCTTTCTTCTGATAGATAGCGCGGCAGGCCTTGTAAGCCACATTCTCGCCTGGTATTTTAATATTCATTCGCAACTGTACACCGCTCGCACGTTGCTAAAACAAATATGCGAATAGAAATATATGCTCTTGAATGTTCTTTTTTTGTTCGAAGTTTTTTTTTTAATTGTGTAAATTAACGAATAATTACACAACTTCGCCTCTATCTCTTGAACAAGTGACTCGTTGTTTTCTGTAAGTCATTCACACGATGAAGGGAAGCCAACTATGCGGAACACGTGCAAATATCGAGAGACAAGTGAGGAACACCGGTGGGCAATATGGAGTTTTAGCAGTTTTTTCCGATATCTTCAATAGCAATACCCCATACATCCCAGAGGCCTTTGCGCATGCAGCGTGTAGTCATCTGGTACCGTTATCGGAGTTATCGAAACGATTTACTAAAGCTCCCTAATATTCCACACCGGCGGGCATTACCCCGAGTTTTCCTGGACGCTAAAAGCACATTTTTGATTTGCTACACAGTAATCTCAAAATATAGAGAAAAAGATGATACACGTTGTATTTGGGAGAGACTGACTTTGGGCATATTTGACAGAGTGTTGTATTACTTTTTACCAAGCCATAGCCTAACTAGATAAACATAGAGCCAAACGGCATTGCGTTCCAACTAATAAAAATTGAGCGAAGCTGTCATTTATAGGTGTTTTTGGTTTCTGGAAAGTTGTTCCCCGCTACGATGATCAGTGACACCTGTCACAGAAAAAGCTCGGTGGAGCAGACATTGGCAAATGTTGTAAACCAGGCACATAGAAAAACCTTCATTAGAAATAAACGCAGCAACTGTCTCTCCGTTACTTCTTTTTTATTCTTGGGGGTGGGGGGGGGGGGCTTGTGTGTTGTTTATGAAAGCGCACTCGGTGCGTTTGTATAAGCCGAGAATGTCAAGCACCGCTGGTTTGAAAATACCCGAAGCTGCATCTCGCTCTATTTTGCAGCGGAAGCAGATCTCTACGGTTCGAGAACAATGGGCGTGTTCTCGTTCCGCCGAGTCGAGTTCTTTTTAGGCTGAATGCACGCAGACAAAAGCACGTGCAAGCGGGACTTTAAACAGCCGTGGTTCCTGCATGTACGCCCCTATTGTGCATTCGTAAGTTTGTACGAGATGGGGTAAGCAGCTCCGAGTTGTTCACGCTGCTTTGACCAGCTGGTCGCCGAACCGTTCGCTCTTTTCAAAGAAGCTACTTGAATGCAAGGTCTGTGTGAATGAAAGCAAACGCCGTGCGACGTAGAGAGCAACATGTGAAAACTATTTTGTTTCTGCGTCTATTAACTTTTGCGGCGAATGCAAGCACCAAGGTTTTGTGAACCTCGGCGGTTACAGGGCTATGCTAACTTCCGGAATGTTGGGCGGCGTGTTTCTTTCCCCGACGGAGGGTCAACGCAGATCATTCGTTAAATTACTACTAAATTTCTAAGTTACAAACGCGTTTAGTGTTTTGCACGTGTCTAGGTGTTAACGTCTGGCGAACTATAGCGCTTCAGAAAAAACGAGTAAACTCAAGAAGCGAACTACATTGCGCTATCTTTGTTCTTTCTTTAGTGGTTTCTCGAAGCGCATAGTGCGTAGATGTCCCGCGTACACTCAACCCAAGTTTCTGCATGAGTGCTGGCTACTACACTCTTAAAACACCAGTATATGTTTCTTGAGGAAAGAGCGCCGTCTGAAGTGTTTTCTGCGAACTACAAACGAAGGGCAGTAGTCATATAACATCCTCCCGTCAGATAACATTGGCATATCGTGCCAATGTATCGGTTTCTATCGCTTTTTATGCTGCATACTACCGATGCTCATCAAGAAATGTAAAAAATACACGCGAAGAGGGTGCTGACTGTGTTGGTTTTGCGCGCGAAACTGCTCTTTGAAAATGGCGACAACGGGAAGCGAGGGAAAGCAGAGAGGGTGTACGCATGCGCAGAGGCTCACTGGAGAAAGGTCAATTATTGGGATTTTTTGGGGGTCAACTTCACCGGTAAATATTGGCAAAAACAAAATTGTGTCCATACTTGTTATTAAAGCAGAAGCAGCATTGCCACTGGACCGGCAGAGAGCGGTCATCTTGTTAGCTGAGTGACTAAATGAACTCTTAAGAGGCCTTCCAAGTGCACAGCGGGGCAGGATTCCTGTAAACAATTCTGAGAGTGTGTTGCGCTTTGTACGAAATTTATTTTGACATACATAAAACCGGACTTAAAAAATTAAAAAAAACGTCCTACAAAAAAAAAAAAAGAAAATACTGAAAAAAAAATTAAACGCACCGTTTTTTGCCGCAAGTGGGTAAACCTTTCTCGAGCCGTAAAAAACAGTATAAACGAGATAAAGATCGAACTCTAGACGAGATAATAAGAAGTGAAAGAAAAAGAAAGTAGTCGAATCATGGAAAAAAACCGCACTTGTTTCCTTTTTCGACAGCACTCGCAGGGAGTTCGGTCACGGTAGCACATTCTCGGACGCCCTTGTCCCGGGTTTGAAGCGAATCCGCAAGGTACAATTTTCTCGGACGCGGTGCTCGACGCAGAAACGTGGTCGGAATGTGGACAGTGCAGCCGAAATGAGAAAAGAACTTGTGTCGCGATGCCACTTTGGACAACCACAGTACACTGTCGAAAGTGACCCTTGTCGCCTCCCTTTGTTGTCGTGTCTCCTGGTGCCCTCTCCTGCCTGGATGGTGAAAAATCATCCGTAGTATTTCTTGCATAAAATAAAAAGAAGCCCCGGTACAGTCCTGTGAAACATGCTGGCTCACGCCTAGTTTTAAAGGCGCACCTTTTTAAGTGGTACTTAAAGGGCCCTGCAATCATATTTAAGCGTCTACCTTTTTGCGGTTTCCACGTCCCTTGGGGTTCGGGCAAGCCAGCGTGCACGGAGAGAGTCACTAAATATCAGTGCGTCATATTTTAACCGGACGACGCGGAAACCTCCTCCACCGACGAGAGCGACCCGCGGTACCGAAAGCGCGCAAAATGTGACGTCTTAGGTCCTGGGCTTACTACTGGTCAGAGCCGCTAAAAGCTTTTTTTTAGTCGAGATACAAAATATAAGTGTCGCGAACCGTTTCAAATATGTATGAAAGTAGTTTTTGTTTCAGTATTTTAGATCAGAAAAGAAACAAATGCAGTTTATAAAGTACGGAAACAAGAAATGACCCGTCGACATACCCGCCACCAAGCAGCGGAAAAAGCGGCGCATATTAGAAAGGGCTAGTGGGATGAGGCGCCGATGAACGGCGAGCGTAGAAAGGTCCCGGAGCGTACAAGGCCATTTGGCGGTATGGCAGCGCGAAGTGGCTCCCGTCCTGTACTGGTCTTTACCCCGTGTTTGCTGTCGTTTGTGGCCAATGAAGTGTTATGCCGAAATAGTCTTTAATCGCGCAGCAAATGCAATGCGAGTCGCCCTGGCCGCCCGCTTCATACAGCCTATCCAACACACGGTTTAGTGGCGCCCTCTCGAGCCGTCGACACGAAGTGCGGCAGCCGTGAGCGCTCGATGAGCTCACTATACCTCCTCTAGTTCACGGCCACTCAAGCCAGGACCTACGACGTCATGAAAGCGGTTATTTTTTGCTTGTTTTTGTAATTCTAATTTTCCTATAACTTTTAAAATAAAGCGAATTTTGCGAAAAGAAAAGTTTCATTAAGTTACTACGTTCAGTGCGCTTAGGTTCGGTGCAAATTAAAAATCAGTCAAAACGCTGTTGCAGGACCCTTTAAGTTTAGTGTATACCGCTCAGAACTAATTCTTGGTGTTCATAAACTACGAAATACAGGGTGTCCCAAAAATTTACAAGGTTTTTTTTCCTCCGAAAAAGTAAACTACACATTACCGAACGCGATTTTCTGCCCAAATGTGACGCTGGCGGTCCACATGAGGCGAAAGAGTTTGAAACTAACCGTTACCTTACACAAAAGGTATAAGTGATTTCTTTTTTTTCGAATTTTCTATAGTAAAATGGCAGCCGACGGAGCTGTCGAATACATGGAGCTGAATGACGCCAGTTACCGAAAAGAGGCAAAACCTGGCCGTATTTTTCAATTCATATTTTCGGAAATCACTTATTACTTTTCAATGATATAACGGTTAGTCCTTAAACTTTGGAATCTGGTTAGAACCGTTACCGCTACATTCCGGGGAGAATGAGCTTTCGGCAATACGTTGTTTATTTGTTCGGTAAATAAAAACCCGTAACTTTTTTACACCCTTTACGATTTTTTTTCTGTCCACGAAATGGCAGTCACAAGGAGAAGGGAGGAACGAGCAGCGTTCGTCCTTTCAACTTGCAAACAGAAGGGACCACGTAATCTGGTGCCTACTCCGCCAAGGTTGATCATAGCCACGCACTGGGGTTGGAAGAGCACGGGGAACGTGCCGAAATCCCTGCATTGTTAGAGTTCGGCTATTCCCGCCTCCGCAGCGATTGGACACCAGTCTCTACACGAATGTTCGCCGAGGCGTTGATTGCTAGGGGCACACGTCGAGTGTCCACGCAGTGCTCCTGTCCCATCAGAGTCGCATTCTACGATAGTCCCCGAGGGTGCAATTACGGAAATTATACGCCTACTCTGCGATACCCATGACTACCGTAATATAGTGAAAGGTAACCTACCCCTATTTTTAACGTGATTTGTTTTTTCAAAAACACGAAAAGATAGTTTTTTGTAGTAATAATAGTGCCCTGGTAAAATGGCGACCTCGGCCGAATTGGGGTTAGTTAGCTGCGGCTGGAGATAAGCAAACATTAATGACTGGGAAGGGCAGTTGTCCATGCTCCACTGCCCCTCAATGTGAAAACAATTTTGTCAGGTCAGAGAGTACAAAAATATTATACTAAACTTCTTTTTTTAGAGCGCAGCTCTTAGGCGCCCGTTTCCGGCTTGCGCGGCGCCGGCGTCGCCGTCGGCGTAACTCGCGCGGTGCATGGTGGGTAAATTTCCCCTAAAGTTAGCGGAAAATTTTCCCGTAAATTTAGCGGAAAAGTTTTCCGCTTAATCTATGCGGAATATTTTCTCCGCTAAATTTAGCGGAAACATTTTCTCCGGCCCTTCCCCTCGAGGTCACGTGACCCGCAGACCACGACCCCCCCCCCCAGAGGTCACGTGACTCCCCCCCCCTCCGTGCCTTCCCGTCCTCCTCAAGAGCTGCGCTCTGATTCGGCGTTACAGGGAGCTGTAAACGGCTTTCATTTTTTCACCGTTTACCGAAAGTTGATGCACTCCTCATTTCCACTGGATTTGCGCCCGCTTTTATTTGGGCTATCTCTCGGGATGTTACTGTTGGTCAGCAGATTGTGGGAAGGAGAGAAGAAATATATAGTTGAGCGGCGTTACGTGCGAGTATACTTGTACAAGCACTGTAGTGCCCGTAAGCTCGAATAAATTAAGAAACATTCCAATTCTATGTTATTGCACTGCTCTGGCGATAAAGTTACTATGTAATGTACCAGTTTATTCAACTAAATCAGCTTCTGGAGCTATTCGCACACTTGAGTATCACAGGGACAACTATTAGAGAAAGGCTTTAAGAGCGCAACCTCAGACAGATGACGGGAATATGCGCAGCACTGAGTTGTGGATCGCTCCCACCGGTGAAAGCTAAGTCACTCAAGAGAGTGGAAATCGATGGACCGAACATCTTTGCTGCTAGTAGAGTTTTCAGGAGATACAACTAGAATCTTGCCGGTTTCTAGTTGGAAGCGCCTTTTTCTACGGGTCTTATTGGAGAAAGCGCTCAAATACGTGTTGCCGTTTCTGCTTTCCCTTGTGACCTATTGAGCCGGATTGACGACTTCAACTTACTGCGATCTACAGCGACGTTAGTTCCCCGATCTATGCAAGACGCTGTTGTCATCAACGGAGGTCCGAAAATGACCCCTAAGATATATAGTTCTGGCTTCGTCGGCGACGCAAAGTTTGAGAAGCGCTTGTCTAGAGTCGGAAGGGGTAAATTGCTTACTGCTGACAGTGGGCGCTCCAACCAAGCTTCTCCAACCTTTCGTTGCCGGCCAGGGGGATCGATGGCCGAGTGTGTTTGCGCGCCGCAGCTCGGAGCACGTGGACCGAAAGAACGCGCTGCGGAAACCAGGGATCCTGGGTTCAATCCTCACCACTGCCAGTTTCGATCTGGAGGAGAATTGTCGTGCGGTCTTGAGCCACAACTGCTTGCTGCACGTCAAAACCCCAAGGTAGCTGCGGTACTGCACTGGCTAAGTTTCTCATCTACAGCGTAAACCAGTATCGCCATACCTCAAAGAAAGGCGAACCTGATGATTTCTAAACATGTATGGAAAACTGTGACTGGTTTGTTGCCGGCAAATTGAGCGTGCGTTGGAGTACACCTATAGCATAATTAGAAGTCTGAGCCCCTCGAGGGCTTCCGTGGCAGGTCCGGCATCCATCGCACTTCTCAGCTGTTTCTTGTATATGTTATAATTGTTGCAGCGCACTGCGATAGTCGGTGAGCACAGACACCTGTTGCGGTGTCAATTGTTAATGGCGTGCCGTGCTCAAGCGACAGAGGTCATCTGCACTCAAGGAACAAAATCATTTATTGACAATAGGAAGAGGATAACCTTCCGGTTTTCCGTTCAAACTGGAAAGACACGAAAGAGAAAAATTTTTTTTAGACATTCGAACAGGAAGTGTTCAAAGTTTTACTTTATTTGTTTAAATTTTCTTTTACCTCCCTTCCCCTTTTTTATATTTTATTTTTGATGTTACTGTTTCAGATTGGATATCTTGTTTTTTCTCTTTTAAGCCATTTATTTACCACCATGATACACAAAAATTTCATATATTGCCGGAAAACGGGCGCTGTACTTAATTGGATTAGAAAAGAATAATGCCGGAAAATTATAAGGCGAGTGGAGTTCACAAACCACAAGTAGAAGTTCTTAACAGGAGCAAAAAATGGCAGTGCCTCTATAAAATTAATTGATGTCTACATTACAGAAGTACCAATGCCTTTCATTAAATCCGCCCGCATAGTGAGCTAATAAGAAAAGGGCCTGGTTCTAATATTTTTGGTTTATTTATCTTATTTTTAAATACGTTTTTCCGGGTAAGAACAGTCGCTTTATTTTGGTAACCAGTACGGATGACTTGAATACAATGTCTGGAATGGGGATGTAAGAAAAGTAGTTTGTACTACATGTAATTAGTTAATAACGGGAACGTTATAACGAATACCTAAGAACTGAGTCTCATTGGCAGCTTCAAGATGGAAAAAGTTCTGTTAGACGACGAATATTTTTAGTACTAAGGCACCTTAATTCTGTAATATAGTAATATATAAAAATATATAGATTCCACCTCCTGGCCGGAAATTCTGTACATCAAATCAAGACCCGAAAGTATTCGTCAATTACCATTGCTATGTATTCTTTTGATTCGCGAACAATCCGAAATATAGAAAGAAAAAACAAGCATGTTTGAAGTCAGTGTTTTCTAGCACACTTAACTTCCACACAAAGAGTCTTCATGTATTTTCAAAAAGAGTGCAGGTATACCGTGTTTCAAACTACACCTCACAGTGTTTTTCGCTGCGAACGTATTTTTTGTTTTGTTTTCGCTATATGCTTATGATTGGTGCTTCCTAGCTTGAATGTCCCCTTTCTGTCTCTCTTTGTATTCTTTCATATTCACTTGAGGCCTCTTGTTTGTTCGTTCCACTTCTGATGTCCGATTGCTGCTCTTCAGTCTTCCGTCCACGGATGTTTGAATGCGCTAGTTTTACTTGCATATTTTGAAACCGTTAATGCTTTGACTACATTTATGTATTTGTAATTTACGGCGCTTACCAAAACGCTACTGCGGAAAGGCAATCTACGAACAAGGAGTTAAAGCAAGTCAGCAATTTAGCCATTCATAGAAAGCTGCAAAATGTCAAAAGTGGAGTCAAAAGCCAAGTTCAATACGCGACAATAAAAATAAATTAAGTCACCAAATCAAAAGAAATAAGAAGCAAGGCAAACGAGCTAGAGAACAAGGTTAAATTTTGAGAATAATGAGCATAAATTCCTCCTAAAAACCAAGCCAAATAAGCTTTCCCATTCCTAAAATTTCGAAAATGCCCGTTATGCACTTCTTGTTTAAAGCATTTGAGGAGTCACATAACGTATAAGTTCACGTGTATCATTTCTAATATTTTTACTCTCCAGAGGCAAACTACGTTTAGTACACTTTGATGTTGACTGGTATATAGTATTTGACATCAGTTCACGTAAGGCTAATAGAGAAGTACAAATAAGACACGTAGGAATTAGAGCAAGGGTTTCACACACGCAGCCCGCGGCTTGCTGAGACGCGGCCCGCCATCATCCCGCGACTGCGACCCCCGTTCCCTTGTCTCGGGCGTTACACGTCTTACCGTTTTATGTCGTCCACTCATTTTCACTCGAAACGTAGCTCTGCTCTTATGACGTGTCAGCATATTTTGCACTATTCTGTTAATTTTTTTTTAAATTGAGTATTGTTTCGTCCTAACTTTTGTTTCTCGGCTCTTCCTCATGTTCATCACCTGTACGACAATCAACCTCTAGGCTACAAACACGATGCCTTTTGCTCATGACGCACCTCGAATTCACGAACTCTCCATTAGCAGGAACAACTGTCAAAAATAAAGCACCAAGGTCAGGCTTGTAACCGAGAGAAATTTCTATTACAGTACAAATATTGTCTGACTCCCAAGTGAATTGAACGACAGGGAAACGACAGTGTGCTTGCATCGATTAATCATTATATGTATGGGCCCACGGTAGATGATCAAAGCGAAATATATCAACGGAAAAAAGGATAATTTACAATAAGCCGCGAGCACGAGCTGCCCCCTTCTAAAAAAACAAAACAAAAACATCTAGGGTGTCATTGAGAGACTTAGCTCCTTTGCAACGTAAAACACCATTGTTGTTGTTGTTGTTGCTGTTGTTGTTTTTTCTTTTTGCCTTTGAATTTTTTTTCTTTCTTCAAATAGTTGGCTTTCTATTTTTCTGGGGTGGACTATCTGGCGCCCACACTTTTATGAGTTTGAGACCCCTGCATTAGAGTCTGTCGGGGCTAGAGAAAAGTGGTCTTCCTTTGAAACCGAAAGGCAATTTGCAAGTCGCCTTTGGTTTCAACTAGCCAACTTTAGAAGTTCCAACTCAACTTGCATATTAGCAAGTTGAGTTGGAACCTCTAAAGAGCGACGAAAGAGATTTCTGTTTAGCCCGCTTTGGCTAGCTAAACTTCAGAATAAACAATCTTCTTACATATAACGCGCGGAAAAGGAATTACTTAGTTGTTCGTTTACACGGGTAGTCTTTTGTTTTTCAAGATGTATGTTAGCAAAGTTCAAATTAATTTTTTTTTCAAGTTGCGTTTTTCACTTTGTTAGGACAAGGAAACGACCACCTGACTGGGAACGGATGATTCGCCCAGTTGCGCTTGCCGGGTGCTGAGATCACAGCTTGCCATAAGCCCCAGAAGTAGCTACGGAGGAAAATAAAAACCGCCAAAAGCAATAGCTGCTTTGGAACATAAAGCACGACACTGTGGCTTCACATGCCACTGTGAGGTCACGCGACACCATGGCGTTACATGACACTGTGATGTCACATGACGTAACATGTGGCGTGCAGTGACGCGGTCTGACGTCACGTCGAGTGGTCGCTCACGTGATGTAACGTGACGCTACACCGTGACGACATAGAGGACCTATAAATGCTATGCATTCAGAGCGCCTTGTGGAATATGCATTTTTTTTTCATCTTAGCACCTGGCGAAAGTTCGCCTTGTTTAAACATTGATTTTAGTAAAGTAATTTGTCGCGGTAGGTTGGGCATAATTAGACACAAATAAAAAAGCGGAAAAGAAAAAAGCCGAGTGGCTGCCTGTCCTGACTTCTCTCTTGACTTTGTCTTTTTTTAGCTATTTTATTTGTACCAATTTTTTAAAAGTTTCTAGAGCCGTCTGCGAATTTTTCATGTGACAATGCATCATTTTTACTCATTCCCAAATAACACTGCTTTCCGTTTCTTCTGCGTATCGAGGCTTCCTTCGTTTTTGGTTGCGCATGTAGCGCGTGTTTCACTTCATACATTGGAGGAATATTGTAGTACTTCTATTACTATACTACGAACAACACGTTCATCAGAACAGCATTTCTTTCGTAGTTATTGAAGCTCTCGTTAATTTTTGTTTAATTATCTTTTTTGTCCCGTCTCCAGGTCACCCTTCAGCATCACCTTGAGTTTCTCTTTGTTTCTTTTTTGGTAGAGTTCGGAGGAAGAGAAGCATCTGGAAAGATTACGACCCTTAGTCGGAAGACAGTATTTCGACGACGACCCTTTCTCCTTCGAGCTGGCCGATTATTCTTCCCTAATAAGAAGTGATGTTTCGCGCTTAGTGGACGGAGACGTGGCTTCTTCAGCCATTATTATTTTTTTGTTTTGCCCTTTTATTTTAGGGAACATCACCGGGGGCTAAGAGTAAACTTAAAGCCAGGTTCCCTCCCCCCCCCCCCCTTTTTTTTCCGAGAAAGAGAAAAGCGGGAACAAGACGAATGGGGGATTCTTGCGCCATTCCTCACACTCGCGAGCGAGGAGAGAACGAGCATGCAAAAGTGGACTGGGAGAAAACAAAACAAATAACGCGAACGAACCACGGGAAGTTCGACACGGACGCCTCACCGTCGCGATATTCTTTATGGTGGGAGGAAAGCAGAAAAGTTGTCCCAGTTTGACAGTGCAAGCTGCATCCATCATCGCCGCTTCCCACGCCTGGCGGATACTTGGAATTCGGAATTCGGTGACAGAGGCGCCTGTCTGTCCCGCCTGAGGGATGAAGGTCCTCAGTAGGCCTGCTTCGATACTACGTCACGAAGACGCAAAGATCGAGACAAAATGTAAAAAAAAAATCTGCGGACTGCTTTTTTTTCTGACATGTTTTATCTGTTAAGAATATCCAACCATGTTGTCGCGGGGATTGCCGAATACCTCTGCGAAGATGAGAATGCCGAATCGAAAGGCTCGGCATTTTTTTCTTCACGGAACAGACGCTTCAGGGGGAATAGTTAAATCTCACATAAAGAACGGAAAGTGCAAAGGAAGATGTCAAAGGTGGGCGTTCCACAATAGCACAAACAAACAAAATTGTTGTTTTTTCCAGATTTTTTTTTGCTATTTCTATTTTTATTTTTTTCCAATTATGCGCACTCTCGAATGGGCGCTTAACTGGCTCCTTGTTGTTAGAGATTAGTGAAGTGCCTAACAAGCAGATTTGCACGAGGATATTGTTCACCATGTTTATCGGAAAGCTTAACGCTCGAAAACGCGCAGTAACAACAATCTTGTACCGCATCTTAGACCCAAATTGAGGACATGATGGTGCAGTCGTTTCTTAGACGCACTGAATTATAACTTGTCGCTGAAAGCTGGACTCGGTTGCGACACGCATCTCTTCTAGGCACACTTGATGAAAGTGTTTCTCCATTTCTCTTTTTTATTTCCTTAATTTTTGCGTCTTCTTGTACGGCGCGTAAGCCAGTGTGAAATTCCTATGCGGAGCGGAAGTTCGTCTGCTTCTTTTTGCAGGAACTGGGGTGGCGTCAGAAAGATGCCGAGCTCTGATTGGTTACGATGGGAAGGATAGTGGGTAGACCTCAAAGCAAGCTAGCCTTGAAGTCTACCCACTATCCTTCAATCAGAGCCAATCAGAGCTCGGCGTCCTTCTGACGTCACCGCAACTCCTGCGCAAGAAGCAGACGACTCTCTGTCCGCATTTCCCTCTCCCTCGTTCTCTCCTCTCGTTTCTTTCTTCTTAGCCCTCTCAAGGCTTCGCCCTAATTTGCTTACACCTCCTCCTCGATATCATCCTCTCCTCCCAGTCGCAGAGCCGATATAAACTAGGCCAGCGATAAAACCTGAAATGCCGATTCGAATGATTTCCACGCCGCCAGAAGTAATGGCTATCTGTCTCTGCTACTTAACTTATTGCAATGAGTGGGGCACAGCGAGCTATTTTCATTTATTTAAAATTCGAACATCTAATTCCACTTTGTCCCCGTGGATTCCAATGCTTCACGTTGGACTATTTCAGTGCTACAGTCGCCTTTGGAACCTACCAGTGCTTTTCTGAGCTACGAAAGACCCTAAAAAAGTTTACATTTTTTATAAAATAAATTACGCATTGCTGTACGCTCATTTTTCGCCCAAATGTAGCGTTAACGGTCCGAACCCAAAGCCAAAGCTTCAGAAATAAACGTGACCTTAATAAATATGATGCGATTTTTCGAAAATTTCAATAGGAAAATGGCGGCCGACTGACCTCTCGAACACAGGGAGCTAAATGGCGCCAGTTTTCGAAAACTGACAAAAAAAAACAACGGACCCCATTTTGCATTGAAAGTTTCAGCAGAGCGTAACTTTTGATTGAGATAACGGTAAGTTTTCAAACTTGCATCTAGTTCAGACAGGCTAGTGCTAGATTTGGGCAGAGAATGAGCCTTAAGCAATAAATAATAAAATAAAAAAAGTTTTGTAAATTTGTTTTTGGGAACACCTTGTAGATAACGCATCTTGTTTAGCTAGAATACAAAAAAAAAATTAATTTTGATTCCGCGTACTTTTTTTTTTTGTCCCATGAGACTTAAAGGGTCAGTAATTCGTACGAGACCAAGTACTGTAAACGGCGTATTGTTGGCGGGTTTAATATTTTTCGATTTAGGTTAAAGCTGAAGTTTTGGAATAATTCGCGTGTTCTAATTTTCGCGTCGCGGTGGCATCTCAATATAGATTCCAATGTGTTTACATTTTACCGCAATAGTTCGCGGGACCTATGTTTCGCTAATTGCAGGCGATTCGCGATATTCGCGAAAATTAAGTTGTTTACAGTATACTATAACCGGTATGAAAAGTAAAAAAACAAAAACAAAGAGACTTTTCATTTATATACTTAAGTGCCTATTTTTCCTTTACTTAGTTTTGTTATCCAGTCCTCACTCAATTCAGTTCAGTCGAGGTTGTAGGGTACAGAGGGTTTACGAACCTATTCTATACAAAAGTTTCTAGAAGCTGTATTTTAAAACTACTTGAAATTTATTTTAATTAGCTTAACGATTGCACGATTGACAATTCGTTTCATGGCATTTCCAGTACGGACTAAAGCAACCCATAGACATCGGGATGATGAAAGTAAAAACTCACAAAAACTATCGATTTAGGCGACATAAGGGCAGGTAGTTATTTAGGTTCCAAACAGGACGAATACTGACGACCACGCAATCCCTAGGAAGTAAAATATTAACCCAGTAATATGATCAACCCAGAAGGAAAGGTTCAAATCTTATCCCTCACACATTGTGATAATCACCTCCGCCACCCTTCTAATCATTGGACTAGTACCGTTTCCTTTAAGTATTTGTAAATGAGCCATTTAGAGCGGCAATATAAACTCTAAAAAAAACTCAGTATATTTTATTTTCTAGATTTATTCTGCTTTTATAACTACCATACTTCAGAAGTGAACGGCGCAGAGACTGGAATCCGTAGTTTAAGCAGCAGTTATGACCAGACTACAATGTCAAACAACCGAACCAGGAAAATAAATATCTCAAATTGCCCTGCAATTGTGTTGCTACGTGAAACATTCTTGGTTTATCACTAGCAACCTGCAGGCATTTCTTCTCGAGCTGCGCCTCCGAAACTCTCCACACCTCTTCACCCCATTCACTCCACCCCACTGACTCCACCCACCACTCTCACCCCACTGGTTCCTCTCCACCCTACTGAGTCATTGATTCATTGGCCCATTGAATTTCCCCGTCGGGTTGGCCTGTGTTCACACTGTATGGGAGTGATGACTTGTTGCGTGTAGACTGATTTTTATGCTTAGGTTACGTGACATCAATTTTCCCGCTCAATCTAGCGGGGAAACTGGATTGAAGTATAGGTCAGGTGATGATGTCACGTGACGTCAATGTTTCCGTTAAATTTACAGGGGAACTGAATTTGTGTTAAGACCGATGACTGGGAGAGTTGGTGGTTCATGTATATTTAAGGTTACAGCGCGCAAGAAGGGAACAAACTCGCAAACACAGGCACACTTAAAAAAAAAAGACCATAGCTCAGCGTTGTATTGATTATCTTCTTCTACGTACATGAGTTGAATCAGCGCTGAGCGATCGTGTTATTTTTCTTCAGTGTACCTCTGTCCGTAAGTTTTTTTTTTTTCTTCTGGTGCGCTGTAACGTTAAATAACATAACTTTGTGTACAGGCCACGTTGCACGAGACACCGTGACGTCATCTTCCCCAGTTGATTAAGCGGAGAAATTCGCGGTTATGCTTTTTGAGGCTTCACTTCACCTGAAAACCAAACCTATAAACGTTTCATGTTAAAAGGAAACAAATCCGAAATGACAGAAGGCACAAACGGGTCACGCGGTGTCTAGAAAGATTGATCCAAAGACTCGGACACTTATCATCGTCCCGGATGACATGGCTCGGATGACACTCGGTGTCTGTTTCTCACATCATGTCGCTGTCCGGACCACCCTAAAGGGCCATCGTTGCAGACAAGTAAACAAAGACTCGGCAAATACTCGGACAACCGCGCAATCGATCGGAGCAAACAGGACGGGAGTGTTGGATGCACGGCCTTCTAGGATTGCCTGGAACATCATGTGGGTGTTCTGACTTTATTATCAGGCAATGAAAAGAAAGTGAACGCTTCCACGGTCGGTGATGAGACGGGACCTCAAAGCTCTTTGTTGGACGAGACTTGTCGACCAAAGGGCGATCTTTGTCTGTTCGAGAATGCGAGATGGGGATATTTTGACGAGGACTGCTAATGCACGAAACGGGTGGTGACAGAGGTAAGGCGGACACCGACGTGCTTGCCGTAAGGGTTTTTATTATTATAATTACTGTAGGTCTTTTCTTGAAAGCTATTACAGGAGAGGTTTAGAAATATATAGGCGATTGCACCAAACTTGTAATGCAATACACTTATTCTCAGAAAATTACATTTAAAAAAACACTTAAAAAACTTCAGAAATAGGTAAGTGGGCACTTGTTTGTGCACAGAGGTGATGCCAATTAACATTTGCTCACAAGTTGTGTATAGCGTGGTAAGTAACAACGCTAACAAAGCAATCCAGAGCCTCCAAATCTTCAATCTCCAAACACGTCCGTGTTCGTCTCAATGGTTGTGCCGAAAAATCTCAATTCAAAGCCCATAAACAATTTGTTTTCGTTCGCTTAATTATGCTGAAATAGCAAGTGATGCGTTTCATTTAAATATCTTCGCCGATGAATGGCACTTTGAAGGGTTTTGATGTGTACTTCGTTAAATCGAGTGCATTACATATTTACAGTACTTTCATTTTGTTATAATTCATCCAGTACTCCCCACTCAGTTAACTTTTTTATTATTATTGTCTCGCCCTAGGCTCGTTGCATTATATTCGCTATTAAGAGAGTGAACCGAGTATTTTATTGCACAAGTTTACTCGTAATTTCTATGTGCCGAGAAAGTGAGGGAGACGAGCTCATGGGAATGGTAAGTGGATGGACTGAACCTAGCTCCCTCTGTGTCCACTGCACTTGTCGAACGCCTTCGAATACGAAAGCCAAACTCCGGACGCCGGCGTTCCGCGTTCAAACGCGTTCGACGAGTGCAATGGAGTCAATGGCATCTAGCTTTAGGCCTACCCACTAATCCTTCCAATCCGAGCTCGGCGCATCGACGTCCCCGTGACTACTCGTCACATCCCTTCCCTCACTTTCTCGACGCCTTCGTTTTGAAGTACCTAGTTTCTAAACTACAGGGTGAAACAAGGAGACGGCAGGCTCTTTAAATCGACCGGAAAATTCGGTTTCTTAACCTATCGCGCTACGACTTTGTGCAGCGTTGCCCACAGATGGTGAATTTTTTTCTTTGTAAAACTTGCAAAGAGCGAACTTACTTGAGGAAAAAGTAAAGAAAGAAAAATGCTTAGCTGCTATGGAAATGCAGCGACGCCACCGGTCTGCAAACAACACGGCGCCGTTTCGCACGGGAGACAAGAGATGGCGCAAGCAGTCGCGACGCCAACTGCCACCAACGAACGAGCTGACGACGCCGAGAGCCGGCGTGTTTAGCAGACAAGGAACTGCAGTTCCTTGTTGTTACCGCGCCTGTTTTTGTTTCTGCGACTCTCGCCGCCTGCGGAACGTGAGCCGCTTTTGAGTCGAAATGATCGTCTGCTAAAGTGCCGGCTCTCGGCGCCGTATGCTCGTTCGTTGGCGGCGTTCGTTGCGCCATCTCTTGTCTCCCGTGCGAAACGACGCCGTGTTGTTGGCGTCGCTGCGTTTTCAAAGGAGCTAAGCCTTTTTCTTTCTTTACTTTTTCCTCAGGTAAGTTCGTTCTTTGCAAATTTTACAAAAAAAAAAGCACCATCTGTGGGCAACGCTGCACAAAGTCGTAGCGCGATAGGTTAAGAAGCCGAATTTTCCGGTCAATTAAAAGAGCCTGCCGTCTCCTTGTTTCACCCAGTAGATCTATTTTTCTTCATCCCATAAAATAAACAAGTATGCTTCAGAAGACTCGCTGTTCTTCGCTTACTTTTATGAAAAATTGCGTATCTAGTCTTAGATAACTTTCTGCACGTGCATAGGTAGTAGATTTATCGTCATCGTCCTCGTGTGTCGAGATGAAATTATGGAGCTCGATTCCGTATGACCTTTGTCCCCTTGAATCTGCTATATGAACATGTGCTCAAGAACCGCGGCAGTGAACACATTCAACACACTGAATTTTCTTAACTTTTTCATCGTGCGCATGAGTGCACACGGATATCCAGCCGGTTGTGTCCAACTTGAGGGCAACTTGTTTGAAATAAAAGGTATTATTTATGTAAAATAATGAGCAATCTCAATGATTTCTTCAATTGCCACGTTCTTGCCGCTACGGTAAAACTGAAGAAGGATTGACTGTTTCTTTTTGTTAGAATACTTTTACGATCAAAATAATTAATTTAATTAGACGAGCCGGCATCTTGCGACGACAATGGAGCACAATGAGTGCTTGTGAGCCCTAGGTGGCTCACGTCGTGGTACAGCTGTGGGTGTCGAGGAAACGGTAACGATGCGTGACGGCGTTGAGAGTTTAGCCAGTCTAGCGTCGTGCTCTGTCCCGTCCACACGTCTCTGAGGAGTTTTAAGAGATCTTTTTGGAGCTCCGATAACGAAAGTATCGAATACTGTTTATCGGGATCATTGTTACGGTTTAATATTACTCACCTTTATCTCGCGCCTTGGTCTCGTTGCTATGATGTCGACTGCCTGATTGTTCAATATGCCAGATTGAGGGAGAGGGAGGTAGGGGCGATCATTGGAATATGGGGCAGATCACAGCGCAACGATAATATATTGTAAGGCGTCGCTTAGAAAGGCAGTGCAGGTTTAAAGAAGTACGAAAGCGAAATGACGGGAGCGCGAGCTCTCTACTTCTCGCTTCAAAGTCGGCCAGCGTGAAGCGCAATGCGTACCGAGCTCGTGACATCAATAGTTCTCGCATGGTCAAGGGTACTGTAGTTCGGAGCCTTGCCGCTTGGTGGCGTCAACGCGTGACAATCTCGCCTAGTAGTAATATCCCAGGACTGTACGCCGTATGTCCTATACATAACTTGCCCGCAGCATAATTTGCGGGCATGCCGGGATTCTATGTGTCACGAGCGTTCGCTTCACCGCGTTAGCCTTCACACCGCAGAAGTAGTGGCTCCAGGGAACCAATAAGTAGAAATTACCGGCAGAACCTAGCAATGTCGCATGGTTGACCTGACACAGGCCCCCCATCCTCAGATCAAGCTCCTACCTAACGTCTGCAAAGAACGGCGATCTCAGTGGTGGGAATGGACATTGCAGAAGCACTGCGGAGCTGAGACAGCAGCCAATGCCACAGCCACGAAAGTTTGAGGTAGCTGCTTTGAAGCGTTGTTCCGCAGAAAGATCCAGCTCTCGCTCTAGAAAGGCGTGTCTCAAAGCCAGGAGCGCAGGCTAGCTCGCGCGTGTAGCTTTGGCTGCAGTCTCAGCTTATGAGCGTTCTCCGCCCAGTCACATTCAGGACTAAGTAACCCCACAAAGAGAGCCACATTGCCATGAACTGGCGCTGCTTCTTAGGAACCACGGTGGAAGAAATACATTTAGGTGGTCACTCTGGCCGCTCTTCCCGCGAGGAGCGAGCGACCATATCGTGTTCGGAGCTAGCATCGAACCAGGAGTATACTCCGTTTCACCTCATGATGTACCGCAGGAAAGGCTACAAGCTCGAGCTCCTTGCACTGGGGCACATCTCGGCGGCACAAGCTCTCGTGACTTAAGACCGTCTGCCAACGCTATGAGCTCGCGCTTCTAGCCTTTGCTGCGGTACAACATAAGGTGAAACGAAGTATAGTTACTTCCGCGCCGCCGCGGAGGGCGCTGAGGTGTGAGCACCGTGGGCATGAGGTCTCTCCTCGGCGGCCAAGGTTTTGGGGGCGTGGCTTGCCCGCCTTTTTTGCGGTGTGGTGGTGGTGTGCGGCCAGTGGCTAGACTCATGTTTTGCTTTGGTGCTGTGTCGATTAAATGTGCCACCATCGTGCACGAAGGTGGGCCTTAACCCAAAGAAGTTATGCTATAAGGGTGGGAAAGACCTCGTTCCCAACTGCAATTCGGGGTACCGGAAATGTGCAGAGCGCGTGTCCTTGTTGAAAGCTTCATCGAATGACGTAAGCCTGGAGAAGTGGCGTCGTGCAATCCCAAGGGCCGATCGGAAGTAACTACCTAGTCTCCTCATCTCGTTGACCAAGTGAAGACAAAGCTTCACAGTCTAATTTCTGTCGAAGACTGGGAATGCGAAGATGTGTGGACAAAAAACGGTGCGGAGTTATGCGCGTTCGTCAGGTGGCCGGCACACTCTAGATACGCCAGCCCACTCTTGAGGCGATTCTAAATTTGTTGACACTTTCGCAGCCCTGCGCACGATCTCCGCAGCCCAGCACGTGCGTTTGTGTCACTAAGGAAGGCGAGCAAAGCACGCGCCATACGCACAAACACTCAAAATGGTACCGACCAGACTTTCTCGCGTCTCAGCTAGTCTCAACCAACGGTACTCTAAACGGTTGTTTATATCTTTACCATAGGACGCGCTTACAGCGCTGTCACAGCTACCGGTGCGCGCGCGTTCCATGCACGAGGGCTCATTTCCGCTCTCGTGAGGCTGAGCTAGAGGTCTCCCGAGCGCGGGAGAGGGTGAGCTAGAGGGAGAGGGTGAGCGCGGGAGAGGGTGAGCTAGCCCTCGTGCAGGGAACGCGCGCGCACCGGTAGCTGTGACAGCGCTGTAAAGCGCGTCCTATGGTAAAGATATAAACAAATGTTTAGAGCGCGGTGAATGACTGCCTTCATATCTCTGTAAATAAAGAAAAAAAACGCCTTCATAGCTCTGTGGTTAGCGCGTCTGCCTGCTGATCAAAGGGTCAACGGTTCGAATCCCAGCCGGCGCCGGTCTTTTTTATTTATTTATCGACCCGCGGCGTAAGAGGTTAGATAGCCAGATAGATAGATAGATAGATAGATACATAGACGAAAAGTGCGTGAAGTATCCAAAGAATGCTATTCGCATTAAAGCTGGGCTGTGGACTGCATACTATATTGTGTAACTGGGGTTTTGAGTGTGAAAATGAAAAAAAGCTACAAGCTGCCCTGCATGCCGATCCGCTTTCAGCATCAACAAAAACACTTCTGCTGAAGCAGCACTGACAAACGTGAAGAACAGAGGAGGCCTTATACACCCCACAAGACCATTTTCCAGCTACTGAAGAAAGCGGAACAGTTCACCGTGGAAAATAAAAGCCACCAGACTGTCTACTGGGACACAATCGACAGCGTTTATTTATTTTTATTTATTTATACAGTGCCTACATCGCCCAGGGGCATTACAGTAGGGGGTTTCAATACATAAAATATGGTTGTATCACACTTGTTAAACACAAGTAAAACATAGTGCTTGAGAGCACCAATAGACAAAAAATGCAAACAAAGAAAAAAACAATAAAATAAATAAAAAAAATGTCAAATATCTGTTGCAAGAAAAAAGAAATACAATCAGCGAGCACATTATAAAGTAATAACCTAAAAGTAAACGCAATACAAGTATAACTACTAAAACAAAATACAGGATAGTGCACACTGAGGGAGTCTTATAGGTCCAAAAGGAGAGAAGAAAAGCTGGCATCTGAGGTTTCTGTCACCACAAGTTGAGGCAGGGCATTCTACTCATGAATGCTCTTTGGAAAAAAGGAATGTTTAAACAGTTCTGTTCTACATCTAATTTCTTTTATTTTAAGCGAATGATCTACCATTGAGGAAATGTAATCAGGACAATGAAGATACTTCTCCTTGTTAATGCGTGTGTTTTGTAGGAAAATACTTCTAAAAAGTTTTAATCTCAAACATTTTCATCGTAAAGCCAGCAAGTGCCAGCCAAGTTGCTCTTTAACTTTGGTGACGCTTGACCGAAAGGTGTAGGTATTTGTAACAAATCGCGAAGCTCTATTTTGTACGCGTTCAATTTTTGAGGACAAGTTGAGGAAATGAGGGTCCCACACTGAACATGCTTACCCTAAGGTAGGCCTGACGTTAGTAGTGCATAGCAAAGCTTTGATATTCTCAGGAGCCATTTTAAAATTCCTTTTCATAAAGTTGACACATGCACAATAACGTCTCCATGCGCTGAACACGAAGAAGAAACAGTTGCCCAGTTGCTCCACTACTACTTCAGCATGGGAATGCGACAACACTGTCAGCATATTACCATGAGTGTGAACAAACAAGCTCAAGAAAAAAAGAGATCAGCAAAGCAGCGCTCGTCTTAGTTTAAGAGCATGGGCGAGAAACACAGGATGTAGGAGATTGCGTTCTTCGGTAGTATGAAGTGAATTCAGCTTTTCTGTACATATTAAAGGGAAAATATTTGTTAGGTCTTTTTTCAGAGATGAAAAGTGATTTATGTCCTATAACCGCTACGATTGTTTGACTTTCAGTCACTGTGTCATTATGTCAGTCAGTATGTCACTAAACCACGTCATCATTTCAGTCACTATGTCATCATAAATATAATTTTTTCTGCAATCAAGGTTTGTATGTTCCACAGTACAAGTTGACATTGTATGTATTAACCATTTGTAATGCTATAACCTTTATGCGCATGGAAAGAATTATTTTGTCCCCACTATGTAACAGTCTTAGAATTTATTGTTTTCAATAAGAAGGTAGGAGCAGGGTGGAAAAAATCACCCGACCTCCTATAAAGCCACGCAATGTGTATAAACAATTTACGGAATTGTTACCAAACATGCTGTTTGACAAAACATGCGAGCACGACCCAGCTGTTTACTCTAAATTACTCTAAATTATTGAAAGCCCAGTATATTATGCCGGGAAGCTTTGTATTTATACGAGTATTTTTGTCACGTTAAGTCATCATCGGAATGTTCTCGTTTAAAAAAAGAAAAACCGCACAGGGGAAAAGGCAGTCAGTGCCAGTGCTTCACAAGCCCCTCTAAACTTGGGCGCCATCTATCCCCGTGCGCGTGAAGCGCGCTCGCGCGTCGAACATGTTGTGGTCGCCGCGTGAGACAGAGAGTCATCACCTAAATGTATTTCTTCCACCGTGTTAGGAACTCATTAGGTGACGGCATTCCAATGAGGCCTCGCAGACCGCCACCAGACACAATTTTGAAATCTGTTCATTCGTTTCAAAATTAGTTTTTTTACTTCTCTGCCTGCAGCACAAAAGCACTAGTCTAGGCTTGTGTTTCTGGGCGGCCGGCGCAGCATGAACCACATCTAAACAAAGAAAGTGCAAACATTTCGTTTCCGTACCCCTTAAGCGACAGAAATGTGGCCTATTTTTGCAGTGGCAACTAAACGTCGCCATTTTCTTACTTTTATTCTTTGTCTTGTAATGTTAAAGGGGCCCCGCAATCATATTTAAGCGTCTACCTTTTCTGATGTTTCCAAGTCTCTTAGGGTTCGGGGAGCCAGCGGGCACGGAGAGAGTAACTAAATATCAGTGCGTCATATTTTAACCGGACGACGCGGAAACCTCCTCCACCTACGGGTACGACCCGCGGTGCCGAAAGCACGCGATATGTGACGTCTTTGGTCCTGGGCTTACTACTGGTCAGAACGGCTGAAGCGTCTTTTTAGTCGAAATACAAAATATAAGTGGCGCGAACCGTTTCACTTATTTATAAAAGTAGTTTTTGTTCCCTTTTTTAGATGAGAAAAGAAACAAATGCAGTTTAGAACGTACGGAAACAAGAAATGACCCGTCGACATACCCGCCACCAAGCGGTGGAAAAGGCGGCGCATACTAGAAAGGTGTAGTGGGATCAGGCACCAACGAGCGGCGAGCGTAGAAAGGTCCCGGATGTACGCGGCGGCGCTGCGGTCGTATGAACTGGAGGATCCGACCGGTTCCGAGCGTTCCGAAGGCCCTCAGCGAGCAGCTTTGGCTTGCGGTTTGGCCTTCCTTTTGGCGGTATGGCAGCGCGAAGTGGCTCCCTTTCTGAACTTATCTTTACCCCGTGTTTGCTGACGTTTGTGGCCTATAAAGTATCATGCCGAATTAGTGTTTAATCACGCAGCAAATGCAATGCGAGCCGCCCTGGCTGCCCGCTTCATACAGCCTAGCCAGAACATGCTTTAGTGGCGCCATCTCGAGCCGTCGACACGGAGTGCGGTAGCCGTGACCGCTCGTTGAGCTCTCTAGCCCTTTTCTAGTTCACGGCCACTCAAGCAACCAAGGACGTCATGAAGGAGGTTATTTTATGCGTGTTTTTGTAATTTTAATTTGCCAATAACTTTTACATAAAGCAAAATTCGAGAAAAGAAAGGTTTCATTAAGTTACTACGTTCAGTGCGCTCAGGTTCGGTGCAAAATAAAAAGCAGTAAAAACGTCCTTGCAGGGCCCCTTTAAGGTTATGATTGATAATGCAATTAAATGCAAAGGTGCAAGCGAGCGGGACAAGATTAACAAAAATTATTCCTCGAGAAGGGAAAGAAGGGGACAAAGGACCAACACAAATCTCCAAACACAGCTAGGTGACTGGTGCGCGACCGAAAAAATCCGCCTCGTCCTGTTATAGAACTCCGGACCTCTCCTGAGAGGTCCCTGGTTCGACACAAGGACCAGGCGGACAAGACGCACGTGAACATCACATTTCTCCGTTGATTTCTCTTCTTCAACGCTAGGACTACAGCGACAGGATGCCTCACCAGTGAATGATGCCTTCTTGTTTCGAAAGCCACCGACGTCCCGTCAGGGTCGCGTGACGATTGTTTACCGCTTCGCAGTTCGCGAAAGCGGTTGGGAGAAGTTGGTCCCAAAGCGGTTGGCAAGAATGCGCCCCAACCACTCGATATCAGCCGCTTGCGGTTGAGAACACGCGAATCCGCTTCGCGGTTCCGGATCCGCTTCCACTGTGAACCCGCCATGAGCGCGGCACAAGAACAGCGAACGTGCCATCGGGCGAAGTTCGTCGGTCGTTCGGCGCGCATTCGCTCCATCGTGTCCAGCCTTTAGGGCGACTGACTTAGGACTGCTGCGTTTGCGTTTGTTGAGGTGTATCTCTTCCCCGGCGTTGGTCGAGCCCCCACTCTTGCAAGTAGACCAGGGGCTCTAAGTTACACACTCGGACTGCCGCGATTAGCTACCGCCGCGCTTGACCTTCGCGATGGCCTATCGCAGTGCGGCGCTGGTGATACGCGGCGGTCAGCGATCTCGCCAACTTTCGCGCCGAGTGTTTAATTTAGAGCTCCAGTAGTTCTCGACACTGGCTGTTGCCGATTCCGCTAAATAAATAGAAACACAGAAGATTTCATTACGTGTTGATGGCAGTTTTTCCTCGCAAAACAGCCTGCTCACTTGTCGAATAACCTGGCTAATCCAGACCCTTCCTTCTCCCTCCACTCCCCAGGCAACAAGTTCAGCTGCGACTGCCGCCTCGCCTGGGTCTTGCACCTGGAAAATGCCACCAGGAGCGACAAGTTCCGGCGCGAGCTGCGACACGTCAAGTGCGACTTCGAAGCCCAGGGCAACCTGAGCAGCAGCAAGGTGTCCCGACTCAGTGCCAGTCAGCTGGGCTGCTCCGAGGACTACACGAAACCCAGCTTCGGCACGGCATCGCGCGGCAAGGTTCCTCCGCGTCGTCCACCAGCCGAAGACAAGGGACGACGCGGCGACGACGACGAAGGAAACAAGATCGTCGACGAAGGGGCCGTTTCGAACGTTCCTGACACGGCCACCGAAAATGAACTCGACCGGGACGCACAGTCGATGGACAACGACGTGGAAGTGGTGCTCAGCCAGCAGAAGGCACTGCGCAAACATCCTTCTAGGTCTCGAAAGAGCAACGGGAGCGCTGCCAGCGCCGCGGCGTTTGCTGTTCACGTACTCCAATTTTTGGGACTGGTTGCGTTCTCCAGGGCCCTGTCTACGTGTAGGTGATCCATGATATAGCTAATTAGTGTTTTTTTAAACAAAAACGATTTGTGTATGAAGAGTGAGAGATCTGAGTGATAAGGAGATCGGATTAGCTAGAAGGCGGCGACCCCAGTTTTCTACGATTAGCGAAAGAATGACGGATTGCCTTTTGTGCCACACGATTTTACTATCCCAGCCTCCAACCAAGCAAGCCGGATCAAGCGTCCAATATACGAAGCTGTACAGTGAGAGTATCGCGCTAATTCCAAGTTTTGCGTCAAAGTTGTTGGTCACAGTGGCGTGGCCAGGAATTTTTACGGGGGCGGCTGGGGTGGCTGGGATGTCTATGACTTGGGGTACGGAGAGGGGGAGGGGGTGTCAAAATGCACGTGTATATTATAGGGTCGGCTGGATTTGAAGGGGGGGAACTGAAGCCCCATAAGCCCCCCTCCTTTCCCCCTCCCCCCCCCCTGGCTACTCCCCTGGTTGGTCACTTGGTAGCTCAATCATGAGCCCGTCGACCGAGTTTGCAATATAAAATAGTTGACTGCTCGCTTTGTGCAACAGTGGTGCGGCAGCCAAATGGCATTAAACAAGTTGAGGCTTTCTCGCAAAAATTACCTTACTGGCCGGTTAGTGCATGTACCTCAGGGCTGAGATAATGCGAAGTCAGCGGTGCTTCGGCGCTGAGTCAAGGTCTGCGCCGTGTCTATCGACCAACACAGCGTTTACAAACAAGCCCGCGCTTGCCCACATAGGGTGTGGGCACTGAGCCTGCGCAGAAACCACATTCACCTGAGGCGAAGCATCTACGCATGCGCAGTGCCGACAGCAGCACCACCGCAGTGACGTGACGTCAAGAGAGGGGAGTTGGTCTATAGTGCTGAGTTAGAGCTGCAATTTTTGCGCTGAATTGGCGCTGCGGCGTATGTCTGAACAGGCCTTAAGTCAAAGCTGCGTGTCATCAGTTGTACCAATAAAAAGATGACTATTTCGTGCGGTAAGATGCGACCGTAAGTCATAGTCGCCGTAGAATTAAATTTGGAAACGCCAAAAAACAAAGACCACACCCCGAAAATGCTGCTGATCGTAGTAGCGAATACACAAAGTTTTCGTGGCCCATTTGCTTTATCACGCTTAGCGTTTTTAATTGAGTGTTCATCGTGGCGTAGTTAAAGCGTGGGTGCGTACTGTGCGTGGAGCAGTGGGGTCTGATGTGCGGAGTGCGGCACAGCTAAAGCGAACACCCGAATCACGTCTTTCCTGCGTTTTTATTGCCCTGTATGAGGTCTAACACAAAAAACAGCATAGTGAACTCTCTCCAGGGCCTCACTTTTTGGCGGTAAAATTTATTCATTGCTATAGTGTATGAGTAAGATACGAGAAGTCAGGAATGTTGTGCTCGTCCTCACCGTGCCGCACAGTGTATATTTCGCCTTGTATATAGTGCCATCTGTTACATCACGTTCACGGAAATCTATAAGCGACAGATTTATGACCACGCCGGGTCAGCGCATGAGAGTCAACCATCACATTTGTACCGTATCTCTGCTAGTGCCCATCTTTCAAAGCGCTTGTTTCTCCACCTTCTTTTGTTATGAAATATGAGGCTCTATTTTTGCTCTAAATTGCCTCGTCTGAGCGTTGTAGGATTATTTTCAAGTCATCGATCACAAAAGTTTCGAGTGAGTTCTGAAGTCTCTTATTTGGGCCATAACTCATCAGAGTAAGAGGGGTGCAAAGGCCAGGCAAAGAGCAATGTCTGAAGGATATAGCATCAAAGATCGAACATCACAACTTTGCTAAAAGTTAAGAAAACAACCTTGGAAACCTTTGAGTGGCTGTGAATATTGAGCTACTAATTAACTTCATACCAGAAACGTCGGTTCCCAGTCTGCGTATTCCTGGATGTTCTGTTGGAAGTTCCTCCCCCAACTTCCACTGCCTTCGTTCTTTGTATTTCTTTAAAGCTTTAGTGTATTAAGAAAACCATGCAAAATTGACTTTCAGTGTCGGGTATGAATGGCCAATCTTAACTACTCGGCGGATATGAAACCATGACCCTTTTCAGTGAAACAACCAAAGCATCGTCAAAAATGGTAAACGTATCTAGTTCTAATTATACGATTCTTGTTCGAACTTTACTTTATGAAACACTTTCAATGTACTTTGAGGTTGTATTCGTGATATTGAACCCTCGCTTGACTTTGTTGCCTGAGTCATCAAACTGCAAAATTGGAACCTTTCATTTCGCCTATATTTTGTGATCAATTTCCTTCAACGAAGAAGCAAAATTTGTATATTTCCCGTTAATAGCTGCGCCACAAATACATGTGATAAAATTTAGGGCTGCGAATTTGTTTAAGCGATATTGCAAAGGACCAGGACTGACTTATTTTGTTTTCAATTGGGACTGTATTTTACAAATGTGCGCATGTTTCAGGGTTTTGTATGTGGTTCTTGGCATGGTGTTCGTCAAGCGGCCCCAGTCGCTGTCACTAAGTGTACTTTTTGCACCTGCACAACAATTACGAGGGAGCTTCAGCTGATCGTTTCTGCACTTTGATAAGAAATATCCGATACTGCTCCGACGCCGTCACGCATTCGCGAGAAAATGATAAACTTCGTTCACGTATTCTTTCCAGTGGTGCTTGTGCGGCAATCTGGAATATCTGGAGTCTACCAATTGTCTTAATGTGGCTGATTGCAGTATTTTTGGACTGCCTTGAATGTGTGTACGACCGATTATCCTGAACGACTCTTATTTTAGTAGTATTTTATGACACAATGAACTACCGTATATTCTTCTCAAGCGAGATAGTTACCGCTCTATGTTGTAAATGGTTTTCATTTGTCATTTAATCATTATAGTAAATGTGAGGTACATCAGAACCAGGGTGTCAGCAAAGTAGCCAACCCTCCCATCCGATAAATACGCGTTCTAAATATTTCCGACAAATTCAACATATTGTTTAGCTGATAACCGCGCAATCAATAGTGCAAAAACAAGACAGCTCAAGCTCCCGATTTTTGAGGAAAGGACTGCGGCCGGCCCTTGCCGATGCCGTGGCAAATGTTGACATTCTGTACAAATGAGGCACCGTTTCGGAACAATATTGACCGTGCACCACACATGTAGAGTATTTTGCTGTCTTCGTTCAAAGCATTCTATTTTGGAGACCATTATATTGAAGTGTACATATGTATGATACTCTACTACCCTCACACCAGTCTGTAAAGCATACCCCAGTTTGGTTTCCATACACAACACTTTAAAAACTGCGTCTATAGCATCTACCTTTTCCAAAGCACTCGTTCACAAAATTACTGCAACCTACGGAGCGAGCTTAACGAATGATGAGACCAAAATGTGAAAGGCATCGACCTAATTGTGCAGTCTGCGCTGTGAATGGGAGCATACGGAGAATACTGTGAAAAGGCATGCGCAGTGTCGCTGCGAAATTTTATTTCGTCATACATAGGTTATTTCGATTTACATGCACCTTCTACACCAGCTGCACTCGGTGCAGCTGGTGCACCTTATTCGATTTACGAGTGCAGCCTTTCTGAAAACTCAACCTGAAGTATACATTTCCCTGCACTTTTCTGCACCGCTGACGGCTGGTGGAGGTCAATCGAATGAGCCCTGTGTCGTGTCTCGATATTGGAGAGTTGAGTTACACAACTCGTGGCCCAAGTTTGCACAACTAATACTACGGACTCGTAAATATAGGCAGCCATGTCTTAACTGATTTACGAAGTTTCATGGCTGCGTCACTCTTTTCAATTTACTTTCGGCCGAAAAGTAGCCGGATGTATGGTTTCCGAAACATCCTTTTTCATACCTTGGATAAATGTATTGGTCCTCGTTGGAAAAAAAGTGTGTAGACTCCCGAACAGACTCCCGAACAGGCCACGTTTAAAAATAACAAAACTGACTATAAACATTTCGAACAACGTCCGATCGAGCACATGGTCAATGGCACGGCACAGTATACAGCAAACGATTGGGCATTTGTTTTCGTGTGATCGAGTCCGACTATTTGCCTAAATCAGTTCATTGTTACAGGCCTCTCGACTGGACCAGATACGCGTGTGACTGGCCCTCAGAACGGGTCATGTACCGCAAAATACTGCTTTTCATTGTGTCACCCTGTAGTCGCTTACAAAGGATGGTGGTGTAGCCACGCGATGAAATGTTCTGACGATATATTCGTTATATTACGTTTTGTTGATAATGCCCTCCAGATTCCTTATTTTTATGCTTCCGACAAACTGATAATTCTACTCTCTCGCCTCTTTAATGCCTCCGGCATTGCGACTGAATTCGAAATAAAATATATGAAAACCTAACCGTTTTTATCCCAAGAGCCAATTCTTTCAGACTGGGCCGTTCAGGCGGCGAAAGCCTATTCTTTGCTAATTAGCGCATCACGAACCAAGAAAGTGTTCCCATGCATTACGCAGCGTCGTGTGCTTCAGATTCTGGTTGGATGCCTTCAAACCGCAGCCACGAAATGTGGCTCACGGATTGGCACAATGACCGTGTTGTTGTTGTATTTCGCGCTCCGATATATCCAATGCGAAGGCGGATAGTCCAGATTTATTCCTTTGTGACCAAACATGTGTGGATGGAAATCGCCGAACTCTAGCCGAAGCAGAGCGCACGCGGTGAACAACGCCAAGCTAGGCACCTGGACCAATATTGGCGGTACAATACCGGCGACAGAGGACGCGATAACTTGTTTTGGCGCTAACTGTTTCAGAAAAGACTTTGAACGTTTCTGAGACGGTTAACGCGCAGAGCGAAGAGTCCCACGATGGGACCTTAAACTCGAAACACGGCTCGCGCAAACGTCCAATTTAAGTAGTTAAAAATCGTTCTTGCAGTTTAGCGTGGTCAACTGACCTCAAAATATCCTCCCTGTGGATCGGGGACATGACGGAAGCTTGTTTGGACAGCCCTAGGCAAATGGACTAGATTTCTTTGTCAGCGGATAAACAAAGACGTTTTTTTTTATTTAGTGCGAACAGCTAGGGCGTTAACGCAATTCTTCGTTTCCTTAAAAAGTCGCTCATAATGTGTGTGTTTTCCATGATAAGGAGACAAAAATGTACGCGTATGGCCAACTCGTTCTCCAGTATTTTGTCTATAGTGCGAGAACTCGTATTAGCGGGCTCCATATTAACAAAACACAACTCGGGCAAAATTTAAAATAAATAAAACTTCAACCTGCGTTTGATATATTTGCAAACAGATGCAAATAAATAATTAAAAAAAAACCTTGTCACGTGAGTAGCCAAATCCAGAAGCAGGCGACTCATTAAAGAGGCGTTTTCTGCTGCCTCCTCGTCGTGAGTAACGACCACTCGGGAGAAGCCCCTCGTCAGGTTGGAGCGTGGCCCCGGGCTAATGCGACCTGTCGGCGGCACATAATGCCGAGACGGTGCTTAGGTCCAAGCTGCTTCCTGTTTGACGGCCGCTTCTTGGGCGACTGCGGTTAATGAATCGCGGGGGTCAGCCGCTCAAGCATCGATCCGAGGACGCCTTTTTAGCGTAGCACATCTCCCTCTCCCCTTTTCCGGAGCTTCCATCTTGAGCGTGGCCAAGCTCGCCGTTCTTGTTGATTAATTCCGGCCGAATCTGGCGAGTGTTGATCGATACCGTTCGCTCGTTACTCAAAAATGAAAAGTACAACTCCAGCGAGTATTGAAGTTCTTGATCGTCTCTCGTTGTTCTTTAACCTTTATACTTTTCTTTTTAGAGAGAAAAGGGTTTGGATCGACGCTACGCGAAAGCAGTAAGCTGTACCTGATCACAAAAACGATAGTATTTTCTTTTCATTTCATATGACTGAAACAAATGTTAAGAGAGGAAACGAAACTTTGAATAACAATGTAAGAACGATGTATCGAGACCTTTCAGTGTTTGTGTCATTTTTACCTGCAGTCTCGGGGTGATGTCATGTTCATGCTTAATTTAGCACGAAAACAGTTTCGCTATTTGTTGAAAAAACGGAACAAAATACGGACGAGCGTATGAGCTTTCACACGTCGTGGAAACCCGTGACTGACGAACAAAAGATTGGGCGACACACACATGAAGGTCTCAAACTCAACTTTGACGTTTATTTTCTCTTCCTAGTTTGTAAGGAAGACTCACAACCGGCCTTTAGGTGTTCGAAGTCCGTTTCTCGCCATAGCACGAAGGCTCTCAAGATGTTCACCCGCATCAACCCGCAACGGGTAACAGCCATTGAGTGCACCCAGAAACAGCGGACCGAACCAGCTCCAATTATTCCCCACCTGGCGATCATCCCTCCCCGCATGAAATCCGCTCTTCCAGACACCGACATTTGTAGCGCCTTCACCCCTTACAACCCATCGAAGCGTCCTGGCTAAATTTTACTTACCTTTCTGCTTCAGCAGACTTTAAAGCCAAATTCATACGTACCGCGATAATCAGGAATCTAAAATCAATTCTAGCATCCATAAACTGAAACAATTTCGAAAGTTCTAAAACGGAAATAATTGCCCGAACCGCCGTGTCGAAAAAAAAACAAAAAAACAACGAGACCTTATAAAGCCACTTAAGCCGAAGTCCCACTGCTCATACATCATGTAAAAGACGCGGTGTTGGCGGTCGGCATCAGGAAATAATTTTTTGCGAACACGCGCCAATCATGTTCGACACATGTTTGTTGTATACATGCTTCGAACATTTCTGCAGGCAGTTTCTGTAAAACCAATATGACCGTCATGCGAGGAATGCTTCGGACATTGTCGGTACACTGCATTTTCTATAATATGGCAGCAGTGCGAAGTCCGGCCTTAGGAAGCGATTGGAAAGAAAGCAATGCGGCGATGTTAGCAATAAAAAAACGAATTAAGAAGTCACTCAGTTTCATAGTTAATAACTGTGAACGGATTTACGAGCAATTTAACGTTGCCACTTTCTTTCGCTAATACGGTTCTCTTTGGGCGAACCGGGGCACACTCTTTGCATTTGGTTAAATGACTTATTTTTCTTATTTTGAGATTTTGAAGCTACTTGGCTTTTATCTGCAGCAATGCGGGCTTTTGTGCACGACTAACATTGAGGAGTCAACTTTTAAAAAAGGCCATGAAATGATATTTTAACTTCTTCCTCCTGAGCTTTCCTCCTGAACTCAAAAGCGAAATTAGAAATCACGCAGTCGTGACGTGCTAGGGATGATAAGTACCGTCACAGAACTTATTGGCCACGAACGCGACTTCTAATATTCGCCGACGAGTTTATTATTGACGAGCTGACGTGCTTTGGATACCGCGAATGTGTCACCGTGAAAGAGCGAAAAGCTTTCGAAGGAAAGGAGGTTCAAAATAGTCCGCTATATTTTGGAAATTTCGTACCGAAAAGCAGGCTTTTAACTTTCTACACTCTTTCTTTTGGCCGACTAAACAATATGCGATTAGTAAGATTCCAATCTAAAATTATTTATCCCAGCCCAAAATTTATTTCTTGAGCCCTTTGAGGTAACCACGCCTGGTTCAGGAGAAGTGACAGATGTTTTCACTGTACATGTGTTGTCCTTGTGATGCCCCCCCCCCCCCCCAACTCCCTTTCCCGAGCTGAAGAGGACCGTTAGGTCGTGAATAATTGAGAATAGCCTTCACGGAGCCTGTCTTGAGTACAGTTTACCTCACGTCGTGGTGGGCAACCTCCATACTCAGACACATCGATCCCCTAAAAAAAAAAAGAAGAAGAAAAAAGCATGAAAGAAGAAATGTTTACTTTCGTATACCGCAAAACCGAGGATTCCTATTCCTTTCTAAAGTACACGAAGCAGCGATAAAAAAAGAATAGAATATACAAAAACCCCAAACCAAAAAAGATCACCCAACATAAGAACAGAAGGCATAAATAAAAGAGGCTCGCGAAATTAAAGAAAAAAAAAAGAAAAAACGAACTCGTGTTTGCTAACTCCTTCTAACGCAGCAGCTGTCAGATCCGGCTACTTACAGATATCACTGGTACAAGCAGAACGTGCGGTGATTTCTGTCGTACCTCGTAATTCCGGAGGATTTCCACGCTTCCGGCACTGCCCGAACCCAAAATGGACTGGCTGGCTCCGGATCCTGACAGGGGGAAGGACCGCGCCTGGCTTCTTGGAGACCGGAGGTCTCGGGCCCCGAGAGGGCCGTGGCAGCTGGGAAGTTTCGCGAGATATGGACTAATTACCGAGGAGTTGGGAGATCCGTCGTAGCTGAATTGCTTCTCTGAGGAACGATATATTACCTTGGTTGGGCTCGTGAAGCAGGGCAAACAGAGAGAGATTGGTCGCTGAAACAAGTCAACGAAACTAACATGAAATTTAGCGTTTGTGCTTCGACAGCTAAGGTCGGTCTACCCTAGAGGTGCGGCGACACTGGTTTACGCTGTAAATGAGAAATTTAGCCAGTGCAGTATGACTGCTAGCCTGGGGTCTTTAAAGTGCACCACGCAGTAGTTATACACGACCGCACGCCGGTACAGTGCTCATCTAGATCGAAACGGGCAGAGCTGGAGATAGAAACCAGCACTTCTGGGTTCAGCAGCGCGGCCTCTCGCTCGAAGTGCTCTGAGCTGCGGTGCGTCATACACTCGCCCTCCACCCCCCCCCTCCTCACCGCCCCCCCCCTCCCCCGTTGAGAGGAAACGAAAGAGGCATGGCCATCGCAAGCGATAGCGATGAAATATCTCGCACTCATTGTTTCTATCGGGTGTGTGCAAAGACGACATATGTAAGGCTCTTCGTGCAAAACATTGACTTGCGTACAGCCTCCAGATGTTTGAACAATATCGCGCAAACACCAACTGACCGGTAGATCAGCGCCTTATCGCGGCGGAAAACAGCAGGTCAGCGAGACTACGCGCTTGTTGTCGAAGGCACACGCATAGCCTCGCTGACTCGGTGTTTTAAGCCGCGATAAGGCGCTGAGCTACCGGCCGGTTTGCGTTCGCGCGATATTGTTGAAAAATCTGGAGGCTGTACATCAAGCTAAACTCGTTATTCAGCATATTTTCAAAGTTCAACTCTTTCTGAAAATTGAAGAATCTGAAATCTCACTTTCGACAGGCGTCGATGTGGCACCGGTGACGAAATTTTGAGTCATGACGTTCAGCGGAATCGGGAAACATGCGGGCATTTGTGCACCGATGACGATGAGGTGGTTGCGGAGTCGTTTACATCAAAAAGCGCGTATTCGTGAACAAAAAATAGATTCTTTTGATATCGCGTGAGTTTGGTGATGGTGAAGGGTGTTCATCTGCCCTTCATATATTTACTTATATGTACATTCAATCCCGGTCGGCAGTTCGTGATGGTGTCCTCGGTCTCGAGCTTCGTATCTCAAGCCCCCGGTTCTTCTTCTTCTCCTTCTTGCTGGCCCTACATTACTCCCCCTCCGGGAAGGCCAAGGCACGGTTTGCCAATGCACATGTCGGCAAATTGATGACTTAGTCGGAAGTCGTGGAGGGTGTCGCAACGATGATTTCAATGGTGTCTGGGGCGAAACCTGTACACTCTCAATGTACGCGGGTTTCAGTCGATCAACAGACACCATGTCGTGTCTGTTTCCTAGGTCTAAAAGGAAAGCCTTGGGGCCCCTTTGAATGACGGAAAACGGTCCGTCGTAAGGGGCCTGCAGAGGTGTCCGCACTGCGTCTCTGCGAACAAAAACGTGTGTACACGTATCTAAGTCTTTGCTCATGAAAACTTTCCTGTTAAGCGGTTGTCGTGTAGGTGGTGGGCGCAAAGCTTTCATCGTCGTCTTGAGTCTTGATACATAGTTCTGCATGTCTGGCACCGCATCTTCTTCGAGAGTATGGAAAAACTCGCCTGGCAGCCTTAGGGTCGTACCATAAACGAGTTCAGCCGGTGTGGAGAAGAGGTCTGCTTTGTAGACCGTACGAAGACCCAGTAGAACAAGTGGGAGTGCTTCTGACCAGTTTGTTGGATTTTTGCAGGCCTTTAGCGATGTCTTCAGTTGCCGATGAAACCGTTCCACTAGACCGTTTGAAGCCGGGTGATAGGACGTGGTGCGGATTCGCGTTGCTCCTAAAATCCGTAGGAGTTGTGCAAAAAGGCGGGACTCAAACTGTCGGCCTCTGTCAGTTGTGATTTTGTCTGGTACGCCGAAGCGTGAGACCCATGTTGTCATGAAGGCTTGGGCGACCTCTTCAGCTGTGATATTGGTTAGCGGTGTTGCTTCTGGTCAGCGTGTAAATCGATCAACGCACGTGAGAACGTACGTATATCCATTAGAAGGTGGTAATGGTCCAACAAGGTCGATATGAACTTCGGAAAATCTGGTATCCGGGAGCTTGAACCTTGCGACTGGCGCAACGGTATGGCGATTAATCTTTTCCTTTTGGCACTGCTGACAAGTACGTGTCCATGTGCGAACATCGACATTGATTTTGGGCCAGACGAATCGTGATGTGACTAGGCGTTGTGTGGCCCGAATGCCAGGATGTGCGAGTGAGTGCAGAGCCGTGAAGATTTGACGACGGAACTGCTGAGGAACAAACGGCCGTGGTGTGCCTGTAGAGATGTCGCACGTTAAAGTGGCACTGCACCATGGAAGATGAAGATCTTCGAACCTGAGCGCGGTGTGTCCAGAGCGTAGATTTTGAAGTTCTGCGTCTGACTGTTGGGACCGCGCCATCTGATGAAAATCGACGGTACTCAAGAAGGTTCCTTCCAACGACTGTATATCTGCGCGGGAGAGAGCGTCGGCTGCGTTGTTGCGAGAACCTTTGACGTATCTGATATCGGTCGTGAATTCTATAATGAACGCCATTTGCCTGATTTCTCGAGGAGAGTATGTATGTCCACTGGATGTTAAGGCATAAGTCAAGGGCTTGTGATCGGTGACTATGTGAAAGGAGCGTCCTTCGAGGAAGTATCGAAAATGTTTCAGTGCGAGATGTATTGCCAAGAGTTCTCTTCCAAAAGTACTATACTTCTTTTCTGATGGGCGTAGTTTCTGAGAAAAGAAGGAGAGAGGTTGCCATTGCTGCTCAATGTTCTGTTGTAAAACAGCCCCGACGCCTTCTTCGGACGCATCGGTCATGACACGCGTTGGAGCGTTAGGCACCGGGTGAACCAACATCGCGGCACTCGCGAGGTCGTCCTTAATCCTCTCAAATGCGAGGACTCTGCGATCCGTCCAGATGATGTCTTGGTCTTTGCTGTTCTTAGGAGACAGGGCCTCTGTAAGAGGCTGGATTGTAGTAGCACAGTTAGGAAGGAAACGCCGGAAAAAATTTATGAATCCAAGGAATTCTCTCAATTTCTTGAGGTTCCGGGGCTTCGGGAAACGAATAATCGCGTCTACTTTATCCGGTAGTGGTCTAATGCCGTTGGTGTCAAGGCGATGCCCAAGGAAAATTAATTCCTGAACGCCGAACTGGCATTTGTTTAGGTTGATGATGACGCCATTCTCCTCCAGACGTGTCATGAGAAGGCGGAGGTGCTCCAGGTGTTCTTCTTGATTTCTGCTTGCAACGAGGAGATCGTCAAGGTAGGCAAAACAAAAATCGAGTCCTCTTGTCACCTGGTCAATAAATCGCTGGAACGTTTGTGCAGCGTTTCGAAGTCCAAATGGCATACGGATAAATTCGTACAGTCCAAATGGAGTGGTAATGGCCGTTTTGGGAATGTCACTTGGTTCGATGGGAATTTGGTGGTAAGCCTTGATTAAATCTATTTTAGAGAACACTTTCATCCCGTGGAGTTTGCTTGAGAAGTCTTGAATGTGAGGCACGGGGTATTGATCAGCTTGTGTTACGTTGTTTAAAGCGCGATAATCGCCGCAGGGACGCCAATCACCTGGAGTCACCTTAGGCACCATGTGAAGTGGAGAAGACCACGAACTCGAAGATGGTCGGATGATGCCAAGTTCCAGCATGTGGTCAAATTCTTGACGGGCGATCTGAAGGCGTTCCGGAGCTAATCTTCGAGCTCGAGCGTAAACCGGTGGCCCGGAGGTTACAATATGGTGTGTAACATTAAGCTTTAAAGGCCGCATAATGTTGCTTGGTCTAGCCAGGTCTGGAAATTCTCTCAATAAGTTGTCATAGATAGAAGTGGTGCTGTGAAGAGCAGGTGAGGGTGACAGAGATGCCTTTGTGATGGCCCCTGTAACGGTTTGTCGGGTTGTGGTGTCAAAAAGACGTGAATGACGTACATCGACGCAGAGGCCAAAATATGACAAAAAATCTGCTCCCAAGATGGGATGGTGGACATCAGCAATAAGAAAAATCCAGCGAAAAATTCGCGGAAACCCAAGATTGAGAGTGAGCGACTTCTGTCCGTATGTAGCTATGCCGGATCCATTTATTGCCTGTAAGCTCGAAGCGACATTTTTAGATTTCCGTTCTGTGGGAGACGGTGGTACTACGCTTAGTTGGGCTCCGGTGTCAATTAGAAATTTCACTTTTGTGTTCTGTTCCACGATAAAGAAAAGGTGACCTGGAGAGGGAGGAAGCACTTGACTTGTCACCTTCAGTAAGTGCTTCTGACGTTTTCCATCAGCCAGCTGCAAGGTGGAGAGCAGTTGTGCGCACGGGGTCCGTAGGTACGGTGGTACCAGCAAACTGGTGGTGTGTCTGCTCGGCCTTTTGAAAAAGAGCGTCTCATGTGATGTGGTTCAGGCAGGTTAGGACGATTTTGTCGAAGAGCAGCCACCTCAGTTATCAAATGGGCTACGTCATCGTGCAGCCTTTGAAAATCAAAGGGAGATGCCTCTGTCGCAGGTAGCGGGTGGCCACTTGTGGGGTAAGTGGTCGCCTGAATCATGGGTGGGGCCGTATCTAGAATCTTGTCGGCGAGTTCGGCGAGTTCGGCGAGGTCGTCGAGAGGAATATTGCTGGATGTTGCCAGGATCCTGCGGACATCCGAAGGCAGACGCTGCAAAAGAGTTCTCGTAGAAGGGAAGAATCCCGCAAGGAGGCTTGACTGCCCAAAAGTTGTGTCATGCGTCGTAGGAGCTGCGACGGCTTGCGGTCTCCAAGTTCCTCAGCCGTGAGCAATCGTTGCAGGCGTCGCTGTTCTGACGCGGTGGTTCTCCGGATCAACTCTCGCTTGAGGTGTTCATAGGGCTCTTGGTCTGGTGGAGAAATGACGATGTCTCTCACTTCCATTGCCTCTGCAGACGACAAGGACGTGACGACCTCACGAAATTTTGTCATTTGTGCGGTGATGTTTCTACGGGCAAACTCCTGCTCTACTTGCGCGAACCACAATTCCGGGTCCGCAGGCCAGAATGTGGGT
>JAZHYW010015204.1:0-90433 GCA_037355805.1 Ixodes ricinus
GAAACCCTCGATGTAACGAAGTGCATAACTTTTTCTAACCGCAAGTGTATGCACGCCATGTATTTTTACCTCTATGTAACGATGTCCCGTTTGCTGAAATTTCGATATAACGAAGTTTCATGGACAATTCGGCACAAACGTCTGGGTCCCAAAGGAGATTTTGGGAAGCACACGTGCTGAAACGGGCCACCGATAAAGCGCAAAGGGTGAAGCAGGCCGAGTCTGGCGAGTGTGGTGTACAGAACGGCCACTAGAGGACACTAGACCTGCTGCCGTTTCGTCCGTCGGCTTCGTTCGCGCTGCGTAGTTCGTTTCAAGGCCTAACTAAAAGCATGCGTTTCTCGTTGTCCTGGGTGATGGGGCCTTTAAGGCGATGGAGCCGTCCCAGACAACGTCGACCTCGACGGCAATTTCTATACGTCGACTCTGCTGTCATTGCGACGGAGGAGGTGACCGACAAGGCGATAGCTAGCGATGTTCCTGGCAACTCGCAAGACGGGGACGACAGCGCGCCTGATGAGCAAGGCACCTGCGATGCGCCCGGTAACCGTGAAGTGGTGGACGAGATCGATGTCTTGAGGCGGTCCACGAGCACACAGCATGACGAAGACACGATGCAGGCCATCATGGCTATGCTAACGTACTGAGATGCAAATAATAATGTCAAGAGTGGCCCAGAAAAACACGACAAACTACTTTGAACCGAAATAAAGGTGTCCCCGGTGAGTTTTGTGCACCCGAGAAACATTTGTGGAAACCTTCTTTAACGTTTGCCCCGAATTTCTATGTAGCGAAATTTCAATGTAACGAAGTAAATTCCGAATTTCACCGACTTCGTTACATAGAGGTTTAACTGTATTCTGAACCCAGTCCTATGTTCCACAGCAAGTGTGCAAAGACAACAGTTGCGGAGTTGGAATGATTCCGGAATCCCTCCGCACTTTCGGGACCCCGGAGTGGGAATGGGAACAGAATGGCGGCAGTGCTGGGGGGAATCGAATGGGAATGAAATTAAATCCCTTTTTGCCCGGAATGGGCTCGGTACTTATGCGAGCTGTGTTGATTTTCATCTAGGGCCTACCGGCTGATGGCGTAATTCGCTAGCGCATGGCAGGCGGCTCTTAAGCAGCATTATTGAGCTGGAGCTGACTGGCGGCTTGATTGTCTGACTGGCTTATGCTCCTTCGAGCATGAAAATGGCGTGGCCTCAGTGAAGCAACTATCACCGAACCAAAATGCAAAGCAACCGGAACTCGAACTGAACCGGAATAATGACCGTTTCGACTCCTGCTTTAACCCAGCCGATCTTCAAGTGCTTGCGGAACGCCAATAAAAATTTGGATTGAATATGTTAAGAAATTGCAAGAATCGTATATCGAACGTAAAAGTTTACGTTTTAAGGCAGGTTCCATAATACGGTGCGCAATCCCTTGTGCTGGCGTCGTATATCGATTGCACTTTGTCAGCTGTTTTTTTTTTTTTTTTTTTTTGCAGCGGTAGATTTTGGGGCATGTATAGATGCTGGCAGCAGCGTGCATGGGCGCCGTCATAACCGATCTTCAATTTTTGTTTCCTCTATTTCGTTTACTTCACTCCATCATGACCAAAAAATTGGGTTGTGGGGATATTTATACAGCGTGTAGTTGGTCAGCTATTTTTAAAGTTGCGACGAGTCACTCGCTGTAGATGAGCAATTTAGCCAGTGCGGCATAACCCGCTAGCCTTCCATCATGACCACAGCAGTGCAGGTTATTAGTCAGTTTTAGATTCTACGGTGTCCTTCTCCCCAGCATTGGCCTTTGTAGAAGCTCGTCAGTGCCCGCTTCACTGGCTGGGCATCTGGGTAAGACTAAAGTGACTTTAGGTAAGACAAGAGAAGGTCAGCAATGGCGGAAGTAGTCTGGCGCGCGTGCAAGGCGTCCATACGCGGCGTCGCTTCTAACAGCCCACTAGCGGTGTTGTTGGGCAAGTATTAGAAACAGAGATCAAGATAGCTTCTTCTTGCGCCACGCACGAACTGGGCTTTATACGGCGGAGCTGTTAAGGGCTATAGTTTCCCCAGGATCGTGTACCCCGCGAAGAAATGAAGACACCGGAACTCTGGACACCTACCGCCATCTGTGAGCGACGACGGCAAGCCACGTATCTTGTTGCCGCCGTCACTCGCAGCTGGCGGCAGCCTTCCACTCTAGCTTGCCGACTTGCGGCCGGTCATTACTTTCCATTGTACAGCTCCGCTGGTCTTGCTTCTTCACCAGAGTGGAAAGGATGAAAGTTTTTAAGGCCTCATAAAACCACACACACACGTGTGTATCTGTGGAGGGTATACGGTCCGTCTGAGAAGAGAATAGGTGCTCTTGATTTTTGGCGTCTGTTGCGACTCGCCCTTTTACGCTTGATTACGAGATCGATGTCCGCAGTGCCACCAAGTGCCACGAAGCGCTCTGTACGACCACAATTCGGCTCAGCAGAATGAGGGCTTTATGAAGCTCTTGCAGACGTTCGGAGTTGTCTCCGCATTGGATAACGTCACCAGCTTCATGCTGCTTTTGTCCTAATAACACCTTGTGGCTGTCAATGGACATTTTTTTAGGTTTGGGAATAATAGGAATGAAATGGTGGAGTTTAGCCATTCCAGGTGTGGGAATGGGCCCAGTGTATCCATTCCGATGAGTTGAAAGGAATGAAATTGTTGGAAACTCTTATTTTCCGGATTGGAATTGGAATGGAATGGGGGTGCCCATTCCGCAACACTGAAAGTCAAGCGGCAAATCTAACCAAGAATAACAGTCGAAAAGAACGCAGAGGACTTGTTCAAGGAGCGCCAACGTCCCGATGACGCTAATATTGATAACAGACGAGATTTATATGCAACTAAATGACCCCCTTTACAAGCGGTTAAAACTAGGGATGTCGCGAACCACCCTAGGTTCGATTTCGAAAGGTTTCGATATTTTCGAAGCGAACTGAGGTTCGCATTCGAAAAATTTCGATATTTTCGTACCGACCGAGGTTCGAAATCGAAAAATTCGCAACTTTCGATCACAGTGGAGTTTCGAATTCGAAAAGTTCGAAGCTTTCATGGTTTCTAAAGTTTCGGGTTCGAATATTTCGAATATTTTTTTACTTGAGGTTCGATAAATTCGAAGATTTCGAACTTTCCTAACTTAAAAATTCGACATATTCGAAAAATTCAAATTTCTTGGGATCTGAAGTTCGAAAAATTCGAAGATATCGAAATTCTTTGGATATAAAATTCGAAAAATTCGAACGCTTCGAATTTTTGTAGACATAAAATTCGAAAACTTCGAAGATTTCGAATTTTTTCTACATAAAGTTCGAAAAGTTCGAAGGTTTCGATTCTCCTTTAAAGCTAATATTGAAAAAAAAAACTTCGAAGATTTTGAATCTTTTTTTATGTGCTGGAATATTTGCCAGTGCAGAGTGACGTGTGACCATAGATCAGTAATTTTGACCGCCAGCCCGGGGGGGGGGGGTCTTTAACGTGCATAGCGCAGTAGTGATCACACGAACGCACTGTTTTACGATACTCATCCAGTTCGAAACGGCCAGGGGCGGGCAGGAGGTTGAGGCTCAAAAAAACCTTGAAGCGACCTGGCAAAGTACCTCCCCACCCCTTGCACGCTGGTAGTAATCCGATCGAACGCCGCCCGAGTGACGCTGGCATATAGTAAGTTTAGTTTGTAATTGTCCTGGAGGTTTATTTTCCGGGACGGAGGAAACGCCCCGCAAAAAGCACAGAAGCCGACACAACTCGAGGTCGAGGAGCGTTCTACAATACAAGTGGCGTCGGAAGAGGAAAAACGGGGGGAGGGGGGGAGGTGCTCTAGCCCCCCTTCCCCACTTCCAGATATTTCGGACTGTTAAAGAAAACAATACGGGGAAAGAGGGCGTGGTCGAGCTTATTTTAATCTGAAATTATTTATGTATATGTATAGCTACTGTCGCTCTTCACTGCATAAAAGATCGCGTAGAATCGTCATTTTCGGAAACTCGTTGTCAGAAGGCACTACTTGTCACATGCTTAGAGGTTCGGAAGTTCAAAGCTATGTCTTTTCGACCTAAATAACTGTGCCATTGGTAAAAGAAAAATAAACATAACAATGAATGCAGGGATAAAAAGCTGGAGAAAAAAAATCAGCTAGAACGCATCCTTTGGGAATGATTGATCTACGTTACATGCTGAATAGCATCAAACGGTGCGGAGTTATGCAGCGTTCGTCAGGTGGCCGGCACGCTCGAGATACGCCAGCACCACTCTTGAGCGCGATTCTAAATTTGTTGACACTTCACAGCCACTGCGCAGATCTCCGCAGCCCAGCACGTACGTTCGTGTCACTTAGAAGGCGAGCAAAGCACGCGCCATACGCACAAACACTCGAAATGGTACCGACCAGACGTTTCTGGCGTCTCAGCTAGTCTCAACCAACAGTACTCTAAACGGTTGTTTATATCTGTACCATGGGACGCGCTTTACGAGCGCTGCTCACAGCGTATCGGTGCGCGCGACGTTCCATGCACGAGGGCTCATTCGCTCTCGTGAGGCTGAGCACGATCGCTACATCAGCCTCTCCCGAGCGCGGGAGAGGGTGAGCTAGCGGCCGTGCTCAGCACTCACGGAAGCGTGAATGATGCTTCCTCGTGCATGGTAACGCGCGACGACACTGGTATCTGTTACAGCGCTGTGAAGCGCGTCCTATGGTAAAGATATAAACGAACCGTTTAGAGTGCAGTTGAATGACTGCCTTCGATAGCTCTGTGCGTTAGCGCTTCTGCCTGCTGATCAAAGGTCAACGGTTCGAATCCCATGCCGGCGACCGGTCATTATTTATTGACTTATCGACCGCCGCGGCGTACAGAGGTTAGATATGCCATTTCGACATAGATACACTATGCCACGATAAAGTGCGTGAAGTAACCACAAGAATGCTATTCGCATTAAATAGTCGGCAGAAAAAAAAAACTATAAAGATCCCACCGGAAGTGTTGTATTCTTGCATATTCAGAAGCTCAGAACTTCGAAACAAGTTTCTCCTACCAAAATGTCTACAGGCTAGAAGAAACACTTCCCAAAAACGTAACGCAAAAAAAAAAATATTTTTAATGACGTGTTGAACTTGATTAATATTAGAAATCTTCGCCCATGAGTTAATTTATTCCTCATTTCACATTATTTTGTATTCTGCAGATGGCAATTATATGTACTGTCTGTGGTGTTAATTTAAATGCGATACCTCAAACAACTTAGAGGAAAAAAAAACACCACGTTTAGGACATAATTGCCTGTAGATACATGTTTGAACATTTCTTCGAAACTCATATTGAATAACAATAATCACATCTTAAGACGACACTTACCTAGGCTATACATAGATCATTCTTAAAAAGTTTAACATCTCTACCGTAAATAGCTTCGGCTTTAGCGCGCTTCAAATATGGCACAAACGACAATCGTCAAAAACCCGTCGTCCTTCCTCGCCCCTTCGGGAATTTATTTCTTTAAAACTGAGCTTGCCAGAACATTGTAATAAGCGGCATTGTCTTTCGTAAGGAACGCAGCACCGCATGTAAAAATTCGAGAAAAAAAATTACGATTGTACCTCACTACTCACTACTTGAATTCAAATGAAACCGTCCGCCGGTCTTTCGAAGTTCGAAGTTCGACGAACGTCGAACTTTTACCCTAAAAGTTCGAAGTTCGTCGAACTTTTGATTTTTCAGGATTCGAAAGTTCGAAACTTTTCGAATTCTCTTGATAAATAAGTTCGAAAGTTCGAAAATTATCGAATTCCTTGGCGTAGGAAGTTCGAAAGTTCGAAAAGCTTCGAACTTTTTAGTGCAAGAAATTCGAAAGTTCGAAAATCATCGAAGTTTTTGGTCTATCAAGTTCGAAAGTTCGACAAGCATCGAATTTTGCAGCATAATAAATTCGAAAGTTCGAAAAGGATCGAATTTTCTAGCATAATAAGTTCGACGGTTCGAAAAGCGTCGAACTTCTTAGTTTTACAAGTTCGAAAATTCGATTTCCGTCGAATTTTACGATATAGAAAGTTCGAAAATTCGAAATCTTTCGAACCTTTCGAACCGCTCGATTCGATCATCGAAACTTCGGTTCGAAAAAAGTTCGCGGCATCCCTAGTTAAAACCCGTAAGACAGAAAAAGTACACGCACTATGAAAGGTTTTCGATTTTTTTATTATTATGTTTTATTGAACGGGCGGCAAGAGTCTTCTGGCTTTTCCCTTTTTTTCCTTTAATGCGAAAGCATTAACTGTCCCCATGGAGCGAACCGGCATTATTTCATTTCATTTCATTTTATTACCTCAAAAGACTCGACTTGCGAGCGAATTACATGAGGGGGAAATTCATAATACACAATTAGAACTTCAAAACGGTATTTTCGCGTATATACTATTTACATCTTAGAATAACACGCACCTAATTGAATGGGTGTAAACAAAGATTCACGCAAAGAAAGATCAAGATGAATAAGCACAAATATACAACAGCGTGCTAGGCAAATAAATGTCAAGGTAGAGACCGCTACTAACTGCTCATTCCGAGGTACTGTTCACATTTTAATTTATATGCTGCTAGGTTAGTCTCGGATACTACTTCGTATAGCATATCGTTCAATCTCTAATGCACATGACAACAGGCGATGAGGAAAATAATAGTGTACGTGATTTAGGCGGCTGGATCTTGAGTTGGTGATCCGTTCTGGGTGATATATAGGAGGGCGGTTTACAGTACGTTTGCCTAAATGTTGATGCGCTATTCAAAATGGTATGAAACAGACGTAGTCGTGACAGCCGTCGACGTTTCTCAAGAATATGTAGAAGCCGTTTGTCGCGGCTTCCAGCACTGAAGCCGCGACAAACGGCATCTAAACTCCCCTGTCCCAATGAATCGAAGCCTGTCGTCTATAGCAGCAATTTGATGGACAGGCTCCCATTGGCTGGCGCGCGTCATAGTTTCAAGGAACGAGGCTCCCATTGGCTGCCGCGCGTCGTAGTTCCAAGGAACGCCACCCCACAAAGAAGCCCACTCCATGACGGCCCAGCGGCCAAGCCGGTAAGCGGGAGCGGCTGGCCGCGGAGCCAGCAGTGTCCGCCCGGGCGGGCAGACTCCGGAGAGTTTGCACGGCCGAGCTCAGCGCGGCGCGGCCACTTCACGAGAGCGCGCGATCGGCCGTCGACCGCGTCCTCGGCAGTAGCGAAACGTGGCCGTCCACGCCAGTAGGCCGCAGACGAACTAAGGGAGCGGAAGAACGACATTCATGCTTTCGCATTCACAACTCATAAGAACTGCGTAAATGTCCTCTGGATTTTTCAAGCATGTAGATATGAGTTTTGAACGTTAGAACAAACTTACCTTTGTACCCATGCATAAGCAGCCGAGTGAATCAAACAATCTGCTATTAAAAAGATTACAAATGTATGGATTTCGTGGACACGAATCAACTCTCATAACATCTTATCTTGCACATCGTAAACAATATGTTCATATAAATGGTTATTCATCTAATATTAAACCTATCCTATCTGGCGTTCTACAAGGAAGCATATTAGGTGCCTTTCTTTTTAGTTTATTCGTCAACGATATTGTCAATATCAATAAAAACATTAAATGCGTAACTTACGCTGATGATACAAGTTTATTTTTTACCGGTAACTGCTGTCAGGAACTACCAATTAAGGCAAATCAAACGTTGAAAGACCTAGCTACTTGGAGTCAAGGTAATGCTTTAAAAATCAATTATAACAAAGCAAAGGCAATTTTATTTCGCCCAAAAAGTAAGAATGATAATGTAACTAGTGATATTGTTTTAAATGGAACCAAAATAGAGATTCTATCTAGTTTTAAGACACCTGGCGTTATATTCACGGATCAAATGAGTTGGGATGAACACGTAAATTATATTTCGGTAAAATTGTCACGAGTCGCAGGCTTAATGTATCGTCATCGCCCTATTCTGCCAACAAATGTGAAATTAATTATTTATAATTCATTATTTCTTTCCCACATCCATTACTCCTTCTTAGCCTGGGGTAATACTACAAATATAAATTTAAACAAAATACTTGTAATACAAAAGAAAATATTGCGAAGTATTTGTAACGTGTCATACGATCACCGTAGTGAACCTCTCTTTAAAAGTTTAAATTTGATGCCTGTAAATAAATTTTACAAGTATAGTTTATGCGTGACCTATAAATCAGAAGTACAAACATATCTTCATGCCCTTAGTGAATTGGCGTCTCTCTCGCCAAGAGTAGCAACACATCCTACCCGAAACATGGAAATTTGGACGCTCCCTATTTGCAAAACCAACTACGGTGAACAAATGTTAAGATAGGCACTTCCTCGACTGCTTAATTTTCTTGTTGCTCACAACATTGATCTTCCCACAACATCTGTAAAAAATCTCCGAGCATTTTTTTTTTCAAACGTGATTGTTTAGTTGTTGTCATATTGCATAACCTCATTTTTTGCTAAGTTGAATAATGCTGTGCTTGCATGTACTTCTATACTTTGTTTTTGTTAGCCTCTTACATAGTCGCACGTTTTTTGTAATATTGTCCTATTGCCATCTCTGAAATAGTTAGCTTTTCTCTTGGTTTTCTTTTTGGATTACTGATTACTTGTTGTGCCACTGCTGCCATATGTAAGGAGGTCCGTCCGAGGGTCCGTCAAGCTGCATGATGCAGCTTTTTTCTGCGGTCTCCCTCCGTTATACGTGTTTTGACGGAAAATAAACATTGTTATTAATGTTATTTATTGGAAATCGCACTCATTACTTGTAGTTTATTTTGATCGCCTAGATGCACAGGTAGGTAGTGATCCAGTGTTCATGCGTAGTTCTTGGCGTCTCTCTTGATTTTTGAGCTCTTAGGCGCCAGTTTCCGGATTGAGCAGTGAAGGCGTCGGGTCGCCTTCGGCGTCAGCGTAACCGCGCGCGTTGAATTAGGGAGTTTCCGTAGATCGTTTCCGCTGTTCCGCAACGCTCTCCGTAAGCCGCTACGATGCCCTGAACTACAGAGTCAAGGCCATCGCCGCGCAGGCGCAGTAGCGGCTTCTCCGTTGCGGAGGGCTTAACGGAGGAGGAATGCGGTCTACGAAAACTCTCTATCATGGGACGTCACAGTTTCCCCGCTAAATTCAGTGAAGAAACTGGATTGGTGTTGAGGTCACGTTACGTCAATTTCCTCGCTAAATTTAGCGGGAAAACTTAACCCGCTAAATTTAGGAGAAAATTTTCGCTAAATTCCTGCTAAATTTAGTGGGAAATGTAGCGAAAATTTCCCGCTAAATGGGAGGGAGGAGGAGAGAGGAACGAGGGGAGGAGGGGCATACCCTCCTCCTACCCTCCTTTTTCCTCAAGAGCTGCGCTCTAATTTCGCATTACAGAGAATTGTAAACGTGTATCATTTCTCATCTCTTCTCTTGAAAGCTCCCAGCCGAAATGTTTTCTGCATATTGCGCCACTGTGACCATGGCCTGCACAGTGTGCTCCAGGCAACTAATGAGCAGCCTCTTGGCCGCCACAGAAGTGGAAAGCAACCATAGAAAGTCTTAAACAATGAATTGTGGCCTTCGAACTTGAACACAGATTACTATTCGCCTCTTAGAAGGTTTTTTGTTTGTTTTTTAAGGACGCAAGGCAGTAGTTTTATAAAACAGATGGGATGATCATGTATAAGACAAAACGGCTATACTAGCCGATGTAAGATGAAGCAGACGTATGTCTCGGTTGTCACGGTCAACTCTGTCCCTGCCGGTCTGAATTAGCGTATGTGTGCATGGCCACATAACTTCCTTTCTGTTTCTGTATTGCTTGCCATTGGACATCAAGCGGCTGAGGAATAAAGCGTAAGGTAGAAAGCCAGCTAAACGCTCCACTCAAATTAGCGCCACTTTCTGCTCATGCCTTGGCTTGTGGTACAATGGGATTCAAATCTTGCTTGTTTGGTGATATTCTCAGATTTTATGACCAAATCCAATGCACATGGAAATACTCAAATGATAGACAAACAGTAAACAAAAATGTATTCTATATTGTTTTTTTGATGATTTGATTTAAATCCTCTAGTAAAACCGGTATAATATAAAGCACAATTCAAATAATGGTTTATATTACTGAAGTGGACCGTGTTCCCGCTTGCGTGGGTATGCGACGCGAATGGTATGGACAAAAAGAGACGATATTTTTGGGACCGTAGAAAAATATATTAAAGGGTTAAAGGGACCATGAAATGATTTTTCAACCCCTTTGTTCTTGGCTTTAATCCTCAACTGAAAAACGAAATGAGAAATCACACGGTTGTGAAGTGCTTGGGCACCAGTACGATGACTCCAAGCTTCCACCGTCCTTCTTAAGCACACCATGCAACTTGTCATTATCAAGCGATGATAAGTGTCGTCACGGCCACTCATTGGCCACGAACGCGAATTCCAATATTTCCCTTACCAGCTCGCTCTCCATTCCTCCGAGTATTCAAATATTCGTCAACGGATTGATTGTTGACGAGCGCATACGTCCATGTGACGCAGTGTTCGTGTCCACCGCGGCTCCTTCACTCGGCTGGAAGAACTTCCGTTTCCGGTAGAAAGGCATACCGCACGGCAACGTGATTCCACATGGTGGTGGCCAAGTCCGGTCGAGTCGAGAAGAAACGCAGACGTGAGTTTTCATCTTTTTTGTGTGTGTGTGTGTGTGTGCTACCTTGTTGGTGTGTGCAAAACTGGAGGCAATAAAACGAAAACGGATTCCTGGTCCAGGTTCCACGAACATTAAAGATTAATTGGAGTCTTCAATTGGAAAAAGCTCGAAAATTATTTCATGGTCCCTTTAAACAAGTAGAAAACGAACAAAGAAAAAAAAATTATCGGAAAATCTAATACTTGAAGGGTATTTAGGGATTCTGCATCACAGTGTCCATGGAGGGAAACTGAATTCTGCTCGGGGTTGACACCTCCGAGATTTTGATGCCAGGTATAGTTTGGCGCGTCGGGCCTGGGTAGTGGACGACGGGATGGCTTGAATGGTGTGGCTAGCTTGAAACAGCGGACTGGCACTCTTGGAGGCCCGTTGACCAGGCCTGTATTTGTGGACGACGAACCGAAGGCCTGCTGACAACACTATCGTTGCGGGTCAGTATTTTCGTCCACCGGATCTTGATCGCACTGCCTCTTCCGTCGCCTTCCGACTTCTTCTTTCTTCTTCCACCACAGGCCACTCGCGCCGAATTTCTTCCGTGTACAAAACGCACAGTCAACCAGCCACATAAACATTCTTTCCTTGTCGTCATCCTTTTTTTCCACGTTGAAGTCTGAAATCATTAGACGGTTCACCACAATCATATTGATTTTGATTCCTGTAGGGAAGCGTATGCGTGCATCGGCATACTTCAGAAAGTTGTCGCCAAGTATTCCTTGGAAACGTATTGTTTATTTCCATGGGACTGAATGACGCCACTTCGTTCCTATGGAATGTGTTTTCTCATTCGTTAATTGTCGTTACATGTAAAAGAAAAAAAAGTATCAAGAGATTTACGACTAATAAGAGCCGTTGTATAGTAGCGATATACCCGCTCCAGCGGAGCTGCGGCGACCGTTTCGAGCGTTGGAAGCAGACTCCAGGGCTACGCCACCACAGCTTTGACAATCCGTTTGATACACACCAACACATGGCTCTGACGTGACGCCGCTGCGGTAGCGCTGCTGTAGGCACGGCGCATGCGCAGAGGCTTCACTTCACTCCAATCTTGGCCGTGTTTCAAAATGTATTCCATCTCACTCCAGGGTAAAGTTCCTGTACGCCTTGGCGTTCGAAAACCTGCACGCGTCCAGCGTTGCTCTATCTGTCGTGTCACGTGACATGATCCACCGGAGTAACTTGGATCCATTCGAGTAAGATTTTGAACACAGCCCTGGTTTCTGGGCACGCGTAGTGCCCGCATGTGGTGTGGGCAAACGCTGACCTGTTTGTAAGCAGCGTGTCGGTCTATACGGTATTTGTGAAACAAACAACGTTCGTACGAGTCTCGTATAGTGCCCGCTAGATGGCCACAGTTGCTGTGACGTCGCGATAGAAAATTATTCGTGATTTTTAATTAATTTCTAATTTAATCGGAGGTAATTGTTGAAACTAAAGGCTTCCGCTAGGTGGTGCAAGCCGCCGCCCGAATAAAGGGTTCAGCCGTATTCATCCATCCAATGCTACCTTGCTAAAAGGTGCATGCTCGTCGAAGATCAAGTCTATCGCTGGAGCGCAGAGTTGCGATGATGTCAGCACGCCGAGCTCTTATTGGCTGATCCAAAAAATTAGTGGGTAGACCTCAAGGCATCTAGCATTGAGGTCTACCCACTATCCTTTCAATCAAAGCCAATCAGAGCTCGGCGTTGTTCTGACGTCACCGCAACTCCTCCGCAAGAAGCAGACGACTTGATCTCCGCATTGAGACTTGGCCGTCAAGACCCCACGGTGCGCGAACGCGACACGGATGCCAAACAACTTCGCCGTGACCTGTCGCAGCTATCGCTGGTCACTTCAACACTAGAGATGGGCGTTGTGAAAACAAAACCACTCGGTAAGCTGGCGAAAACAGCAAAAACCGTAAAGACTTGAGCAACTGCCTATTTTTTTTAAATAGACGCTCTACCAGCGAGCGAAGAGCAACCCGATAAAATATAAGGAGTTGCAAAAAAATACTTCTGGTGGATCTTTGCAGTTTTATGTCAGCGGCGAATGTCGTCCTGTAGTCATCCTTGAAATGTGCTCGACACCTGCGCTCCGTATAAAAGATTCGTCACCGCACACGCAGTTATACAAACGATAAGCATACCGGATTATTCTCGCAGTGCGTGTCCCGTCGTGCAGCGAGACAGGAAGTACGCGCGCGCCACAGCTCTCCGGGCGGCACCATTTTGTTCGACCGCAGCGCCCTCTCCATACATCCGGGAAATTCAGCGGGTTCGGCGGGGTAAAACGAGAGAGGGCACCGACTCCGACAGATACCGGGAGGTTGCCATTCGCCATTTTTGGGCTGTACCGGCGGGCTGTACGGAACATCGAACTCTCGCTCGTGGCTACCGTTGTGAAGTGGTTCGCGTTCTTAGAATAGTTATGGCTACTCCAAAATCAGCCTATAGCTCTCTGTTGTTCTATTTCGCTAAATGATCAACTAGCATATCTTTTTTCCGTTACTTGAATAGCAGTTGAGTCAGCCGGCAGTACAACCCTCAACTACTGCGTGTATTCCGGCAGGAGAGCACGTTTTTATTTATTATTTCAGGCATCCACTCATGGTCGTTAAAGGCATACACCAGTACGAACTTTGTATAGTAAAAAAGGTACAGCAACCGGATTTACTTTTCGCCGGAGAGACCGGCCAATCTGACACAGTTCTCCCTATTTCTTTTTATTTGCACGCAGGTAACAGCGCAATTGGACCCTGTTAGTCTTTTTATCTAGCATAGTATTACACGATAATTGGCATACCAAAATCTGTGCATCTGCGCTTGAAATTTCCAAAATGACGCGATTTTAAACAGAGTTTGCACGCCAGCCGGATGCTAGGTACAGTCCACTCGGCGGAGCAGACGACATGCGGGGTGAGAGGGGAGTGCATTTTTTAAACTCTATTGCCCTCTCTGCTATGACCCTAATGGAATGGTCTATACTGTTCCGGTCGAATCCGCAGATTTCGGCAAAGCGAGCATTTTAAGGGGATTCAGAGCGGATCTGAAAGCGGCGCTGCTACTATAAACGACGAACGGAAGTCATCCGTGTTGATCCCGATAGCCGATTGGCGGACGCGCAATCCAGAAAAGGCGATCTTGGAGTGCGCCAAAGCGATGATTGGTAATCGCCATAAGAACACTTCCCTGGGGAACTCCTTGGGCAGTACACAAATCACAACGAGCGGGACGCCAGCTGGTGGCGACGCGGCGACTCCCGTCGGGCGTGTTTGCCGCTTGTCGGGAATCCACTAACGATGACGTCATGCTTTGTCCTCTAGCTGGTATTTCCTTGGGCACGTGGGCTGCTCGGCGCACCCGGGATTCGCTCAGTGAACGTTCTGCCGGATAGCGGCAAAGTTAGCATCCACTCACCCCGTGATATTGGATAAGTTGGACGAGGACGTCTTGAAGAAGGAAGTCCAATGCGCGACCGCCGCGACGTATGTCCAGAAACATGCAGTGGGCCATGTGGCATTTTACATTCGCCTCCTCAAGCGCGGATGCCAAATACACATTGCGTCCGGTCATACACCGCCCGAAATTTGGCCAACTGCTTTGGGATCGCGTGTGAACGTCCGACATTCGAAGTGAGACGCCTTAGAATTAGTATTTGATGCCGTTTTTGCAGACAGCTTGTCAAGCATGCAGATACAGAGCAATGCCGCGTAGCTCAATTTGCCTGTTTTAAGGACAGGAATCACTACAGCTTTACGCCAAGTGTGGTTGTGTATATGTTTTTACAGCCTGAACTTAGTCTGCCTCAAAGGGCGACTTGTCTTTCAGTTGTAAATGAGCCATTTAGCCGGTACAGGGCAGTGTTATTCGACCGCACGCCCGTACGATGCTCGTAAAGTTTGAAACGGGCAGGCGTGGGCATTGAACTTCACGCCAAGTGAAAGGCAAAGTGCCTGTCCTCCACTTTCACTGAGCATCTCAAGGAGGTATGAAAGTTGCATCCGGTCAATGTTTCGTAGTACTTAATAGGTTACACTAGTGCGACTAAACAAGCGACGCTTCAGAGTAACGAAACTTGGCCATATTGTGGTTAAAAATCATGGTTGCCAGTTATCTGAATCTTTATCTGAAGTCACAGGAAACGATTTTCCGTCCTCAACAAATGTTTAAACAGTTCGCGACAAAGCTAAGCAATATTATATGAGCCTCCTAACACCGAATCTAATGCTGCGGAAGTCGCACTTTTGAATCATGGCGATCGACAGTTGCGTTTGCTCTGCACAATCACCAAGATGGCGGCGCCCACAAAAATGTCGCGGAACAGAGTGCCGATACTCTAAGCGTAGCTCATTTAGTGGCTCTAGGTTACACCATCTGAACCTGGTGCACTCCGACGTTTGGAGAACTGAAGTGCGTAATGAAGCTCGTAGATATAGGGACGTTCTTCTCTACTCTATACAAAGCACAGTGAGGAAGCTTTGTCCGTTTGATCAGAAACCCAAGTGCACCAATGGAGAACTGGTCGCGAATAGTTTGGCTGCGTCTGCCACGATGTTAATAGTTTGTACAGCCCAAGCTACCATTGGCTGCAAGGAACCTTGACCCAAGGCAAAGCACCAATCATATTTAAAGCACGTGCTCTTCCCCACCGGTCTCCGAAGAGAGCATAGTTCCAAGACAATTAATCTCTTGGTCTCTTTGCAGGTTTTTTTTTTGTGGCTTTTGAACGCTACATTGGTGTTCCTGCGCGCCCAGTTGTAGTCTGTGTCTGTACAAATGGCGCGCCGTTGGGTGCCTGCAGCACGTACGTAACATTGAACTGTCACTCGATGATGATGCCCAGCAGATCTTTTTACGATTAAATATCATTATTTTCTCAATTTTACACCATACACTTAATATATGCACTTCAACTTGTGTATACAATAAAAAAGAAGACGACTGGCCGCAGTCATCCAACGATCTCTACGGGGGGCTGGGTGGTGCGTTGAGCCAACAGGTATCAGGTCACCCGAAGTAAGCCGTTTGTCCATTAAATTGATCGCTACACAGGCTTCGCAACTCTTATTAAGTGATGGTTCGAAAAGTGTTCAGGGAGATGGATATTTTTCTTATCATCTCAAGAGAGCCTGCGTGATGCGCAGTAAAAGCGCATGCAGACCCCAGAACTCTCCCAGGAAGCCATTCGATGTGAATATTTTGAGATTCAAGTTGATAAAGTGTGCATATATGTCCCACGTTCAAGGGCTTTATTCTCGAGATATAATTCAAAACGAGATTATCAAAACCCACTCAAAGACATAGCAAAGCATGGACCAAAACATCTACTGAATGCATAAGAAAGCCCAGCAGACGTCAGACTTCGGGACAAGCATCGAACTTCCGGTGGCTTCACTTGCGCCCGGCTTGGAGAGCGGCTATGCGCTATTCAGCCCCCTACAGTAGAGATCAGTGCAATCATCACGTAACTCTGGAGAACAATCGGAAAATAACGTTTCTCATGTAATGTTAAATTAATCATTGTGTAATCTAATCCAATCTAGTCGAAAGATCTCTAATTGTAATCGATTACGTTTTCGATACAGGACTTATTTAGTTATAATTTTCACGTCTGACACGTCCGTTTTTTTATATGAAAGTTTTAAATATATGTTGCACTCGTCACGACATTTCATACCACATAGCTAAAATGTTCGACAGGAATTAAGAAAATTCAGTTTTGTATTTGCTTGAAAATTTTCCGCAGAGGAAAGTTTGTAATCAAAAAGCTAAAGGTATATAAGACTGCGTAATCGGCTCAATAGAGAAATTAGGTCAGCTAGAATTGCTCACTTCAATAGTCTTTTTGGTCAACACCTTTCTATTAACCTCAAAGCAAAATGAATGCGCCTCAACCTACATCTCAAAAGAAACGTTTAAATTTAAATGATTACTAGTTTAACAGTCAGTGACAATGTACTAATGAGTTCCAATTCGGCAACAGCATTTAATTTTTTTTTCGCAAGTAGGTACCAGTTTTTACATTCCTGACATTTTCGGCTTCTTAGGTGATCGGTTAACGGAATCTTAAGTTTTGTTTTAACCAAGTGACGAATTTGAAGTTTCCTCGATTTGTAAAATCCTAAAAGATACGAATAGCCTTGACTCGCATAACCTGTAAAGTCGTCTGATAAAATATGTGCTGCCAACAATTTTACCATGTATAACACATATTTATAGGGCTGCTGTTATGGTGGGGCACTTCCCTATGGATATGCAGGTGGCAAAGGTTGCAATGATTTATAAAGAAAAGGCGACAAAAATTATTTCGGGAACTATAGACTCATATCTCTACATGTGCATTTTTCAAAAGGATTTTAACGTTTAATTCATTGCCGCTTAAATAACGTTTTTATTAAAACACTCTGTGATAGCTAATAACCAATACGGGTTTACTAAGAATAGATCAACGGAACATGCATTCTTGTCCAAAAGGAATATATTTTGAAAAATTTTGAATCGCAGCTTTTTGCTCTTGGTGTTTTTGTTGACTTTACTAAAGCGTTTGATGCCATAAATCATGAAATTGTTTTTGCTAAACTAGAGCGTTACAGTGTACGAGGGCATTCAATAAATCTTATTAAGTCATATCGGAGCTCGCGGTTTTAATGTTTGTTTATGAACCACTATACCCTTCAATTTTGCAATGCCCTTCAAATATTCTTCAAATTTGCAATGGAGTCCCTCAGGGTAGCATTTTAGGGCCACTACTATTCATTGTGTAAAATAAATGATATTTTCAAAATTAGCCCTTTACCAAAACATGTTGTCTATGCAGACGGCACTAGTCTTTTCTTTTCTTCTAATATCGAAAAACTAACCCTCATTGCAAACAGTGGTTTTGACATTATTAACGCGATGGTCATTTGTCAGTTCGTTAAAAGTATACCAAAAGAAAATTGAAGCAATAATTTTCCGACCTAAAGCAAAGCTTGTAATTAATCCACCGGCTATAATTTTGAATGATTCTGTAATAGAGTTCATATAAAGTTTCCGATCAATCGGTGTAACCTTTTCTGCCACATCAACGTGGGTTGCCCATATAAACGAGCTTTGCATTACCCTTTCTGTAAAAGTTGGTATTGCTTCTTGTCAAAGCCCCATTAAAATAACCTTTCAGCCCTAGTGTGTAATGGGACCCTCTTAGCCCATCAAACCCCTTCAGCACATCAAACGCCTCAGCCCATCAAATCCCATCAGCCCTGCAAACCCCTTCAACACTTCATACCCTCTCAGCACTTCAACCCTTCAGACACCGAAATGACTGTGACCCATAGACCACAAATGCAGTTTAAGACGCTATTGGAGGTTTATTTTAGACAGTTAGTTTTACATGCTTGTTGGAACTCAAAAAGATGATAAGAACCAACGTGTGCTCAAACTCGGGCGCACGCAGCTGTAGACCAGAGATCAAACTAAATAGAAACAACAAGGTCTTTGTCGCAACAAAAAATATTTTCCGAGCTGCTCGCAAACAGGATACAAAACAACAACAGCAAAAACAACACACCGCATTAGTTTTGAACACGCTTGGCGCAAATTATCCTGACAGGCTGATAAAACTTGGTGACGTACTTACGATGGAGTGAAAGCGAAGTTCAAATTGAAGAGTCACACAGCACGATCACAAGCCAAACCTTTGTAAACACTCAAGCAGACTCAACAGCGCTAGAAACGAACAACAGTAGGTGATAGAATTGACACTACCGCTGATCGCAAGCCACCAACTGGACGTCATCCCGAATCTCCTGCACATAAAGGGGAGGACAGCCGGAAGTCGAGGCTCTTGGTGAAATTCATCGGCCATGCGGTATGAAATTGAGTAAGTGATCGGGGTCGACGGAGCCGACGGCGTACAGCTCCACCGAGTCCGCTCGAGGCGGAGCTGGCGGCGGCCGAGATTGTGCTCCGTGAGCTGGAGGCGACTCCGCTGGCGTCGGTGGTCATCCTTTCAAGTCTCAGACTCCCGAACGCACCTCCAAAGCTCGATGACAAGCCACCGCTCGCCCGGACAGCGGCGTCCTTCGCAGCCGACCGTCGATTTTCACAGGGTCCCCGCACACTGCAAGATCCCTGTAACCGAGAACGAAACTCGTTTGGCCAAGCTGGTCTACGTGTAGACACCGTCTGCTACCATCACGAAAACGGCGACAGCACGGAGGGTTCATCCTCGACCACGACTTCGAGAAGCTCGCGCCACTAGCGCTATTCGAGCAGGTTCTTAGCAGCGACGCAGAAATAGGCCTACCCTGCCCGTGGCCCGCCAAGTGGCGTATTTCGAAATCCTAGGCACTGCAAAAAAAAAAAAACACCAACCCTAAAAAACAGAAAAAGCGCGCCGGCGTTTAATGATTTACGTCACTATGATGTCATTGGCTGCTCCCTTTAGCAGCAGCGACCCCTTTTTAATTTTTATTTTGTTTTAATTACAAAATTGCTGTAATAGGTACGGGGTGCAGTATTGGTCAAAATGGCTCGCAATGCTTTTAATTTGGAATATAAGTCATTGCGCTACTTTTAAATAACATCCAAAAATGCGATTGCACGGATTGCCAGGGCGACACCGACGTGCTTAAGCCACTGTGCACGCGAGTTTTCGTTTAGATCTCGCACACTTCCAAAGGTTTGCGGTTTCTTAATGTTGTTTTTATAGTCTGGAGCATCTCCGCAAATGAAACACGCCATACTCAAGAATGCGACTGTCCGTACGATGGAGGCGACTGTTTGTCCGCCAAGCAAGAAAAACTGTAAAGCCTCGCAGGGAGAAAAGATGATAGTCCGTCGTTTACACTTATAACGTTAAATGTTGTGTTCGAAAAGCACAATGCCAGCTGAACCAGTTCCACACAAACCGTTGGTTAGACTGGCGCTCGGCCGCGAATAGCACACATACGAGAAACTGCCTACGATAGCAGCCAACTTCGCTCAACTCTATGACATCTCGGAAGGGTTCCGCGCAGCGGGAGTCTACTACGCCGATTCTTACTGTCAGGTCTACCACGGAGTCGCACAGGATCGCTCGCGAAGGGCCTAAACACGTTATATGCGAAATATAAGAGAGTCACAATTTAGGGACCGTTATTAAAGCTCTTGCAGCTCTTATGAAGTACCAGAAATTCTCTAACTCAAAATTGTGTTTCTGAAATAATGCTCGTTCACTGCATACCTCCTGAAACAATACAACCTCGTTTTAATATTTCAACCTACCCTTCACAGGCATGAAGCAGTCGCTCAACACGAACACTGACCCTTTTGTCACCAAATCAAGTGAAAAAGGAATTGGCTGGACCATTTTAGGATTAAATAAAGTATATTTAGAAAACAGTAAAAATATATACAAATGTGCAAATGAACTTAAATCCTACTCAGTTTGTGTGGACTTGATTTCGCGGTTCTCGTCACCGGCCTTGTCACCGTCCCGAAGCTCCGGCGAACTGGCTGTTCGCCTGCTTGGTCGTCGAATGTAGGTGCTCCAACAGTGGCACCTGGATTCAGGCTCCTGCGGTCACCGACCGATCTTAAAACGGCCATTCCTCGGGCGCCTGCCAGAAGTGAAGATAGTTGGGCGGGTTCCTTCGAGTCACTTCCTAGAGTTGCCTCCTACTGGCTGCCGGTAAATTATCATTCCAGCTTTTCGTCTTTAGATCTGCCGGGTCGCCGCAGAGAATTCCCGAAAATGCCTCGGGTCACTACAGAGTTTGTGTGGTTGTCGCTGAAACAGTCATCTGGATGATCGTTGGGGTCCACTTGCACGGGACACGCCAGACTCCGTCGCTTAACCCTCGCCACTAGCTCGTCGCTCCCGGTTGGTTCGCCCATCCTTTTTGTGACCAGAATTTAGTTGCACTAAATTGCTCATGGGGAATGTCATTCAATCTGTGCACAGTTTTCCAGTCACATCACCTTAAAGCACTAAAATAATTGTGTCGTGTGTGTGTGTATTTAGGCAGCCAGAATTTAGTCAGCCTCAGTGGACATATCGTGTCTAGCTTGAGGCTAGAAATTTACCCAGTGCAGTACCCCTGCTAGCCTGGGGAGTTTAACGTCCATTAACATCCCCCCCCCCCAAAAAAAAAAACACACACACAAAGGATAAATTTACTCTCCACAACCATATGTTAATAGTCAACAAACTTCCCTCCCATCTTTAACTGTGTCATTAATGAACTGAAAACTTGCAACCAGTATCTTTTTCAATAAAGTTAAAGCATGGAATATTTCCTGCCTACCAAGGCATCCTCCTACCGTCTTGCTGCTCGGAGCACATAGCAGCAAAAGCTTCCGCCACGCATCAGTTTCAGCTTGCCTTGCTAAACTGAATGACTGACTGCAAGCTCATTTCCATAAAACAAAAATCAGCATGCTTTGACATTTGAGACAACAGCAACAATCTCTCATTTTAGCAGTATCCTGCATAACATTCGACATCCCACACTCCTGGCTAAAATGTTTGTTAAACGACTTTTGTAGTTGTACACGATTAGCTTGCAGACAGGGCATCTGTGCTATTTTACATTTTACTCGTAACAGGGTATTGGAAATTATAAAATATTTACCGACTTGAATTGGTGACCTGAATGAGCATGCTCGACCGTACTACAGTTGTTTTAATGACAGCCTTTCAACTTTAAGATGCAAACAGGAAAAACCAGCGCTTGCTTGTTTTTGCTGTGTTGTACCCATGTTGCCATCCTCGCATAAAGCCTAAATTTTTATAATGTATGTTGCTGTCATCTTGCATCCCCATATGTTTCTCCGGCCAACCGACATTCATGAAGCATGGCTGAAAAACGTAGTCTCCTATTTCCTCTCGCCTCTTCCGTGACTCGCAGTAATGCAACAGTGTGTTTCAAAGGGGCGGTGCAACGATTTTCGGACTTGGGCGAATGAACTTCGAGAATTAATCTGTGTCACCTATAAAACGAAGAACAGAAAACCATATTTTCCTGCATGCGCAAGTCTTTTTTTTTTTTTTTTGTCACAAGTCGAAGATTATTTCGTTTTTTAACTTTCGTGCCGTCTTTTGAGTGACGTCTCTGGGGGACCACTTTGTTCCCCGTTGGTTTCTCTCTTTAGAAACCTCAGCAGCTGCCTCCGCAATGTACCTTTTTCCAGTAAGCTTCTGCGCATGCATACTTCCCCTCCCCTGGCATTGTTCCACGCTGTCGCGGCTTTGGCAGGGCAAAGTTCCGGTCGACCAACATATTCAGCGCCTATCTTTGCGCGTATTTTGTGTTTTTTGGGCCACTCTTGTTTGGGTATGCTAGTATGGAGCATAAAGGGCAACGAAGATCAATACAACGGCACGTTGCCAATGTATTCTGACGTGCTGAGGCAAGTTGGGCTGCCCTTCATTTGTAGTTCGAAGACAACTCCCCAGAGGACGCTCGTTAATGGAAAACGCTCCATTGTCGGCTTTTCCAGCAATTAGCCTTGCCAAAGATCGTGGTGAGAGATCGACACAAAAGGCGGTTTGTCACGGGACTGTCGGCGAGTGGTACTGGAGGGGGAACAGGTTTGTTGACTTGACGCGTGAACCCCGTGACATGCCAGCGTAGTATCCATAATCTCCACACATGGCTGCAGATTGGGCAAATAATTTCTTTTTTTTTTCCTTTGCAATAACGTACCGGAATAGCAGTTTTTTGGGGGAAGGTGACGCGTTTTTTCTCACTGGTGCTTTGATAAGCATAAATAAAATACAAGCTCTGCAAATATTTTCAACATTAAAAATATTGCTCTGCCCGTCTGAGTGTTCCTAATGGCTGCTTGCCATTTTCGTTGTGACCCTTCCGATTCGCAGCACCTAATATTTTATGGTATTCAATCTAGATTAACTGGTTTGCTATTCTTCAGTGAAATGTTTGTCGGGCCATCTGGTCAACGGCAGTTGCTGGGTTCTTGCCTCGACGGACATCTGTAGCTAATCGCTCCTTGTCACTTTCATTGGGCAATTTGTAAAGAGTGTTCCTCCGGGTTTAAATCTAAGTATGAGACACCCACGGGTAAGGTTTTCTGATTTTCAGGTTTAAAGCTTGCTCTTAAGCCCTCTTACATCTGCTGGTCCTAAGAAACACATTCTAAAAAGGGGTTAATGCCATATGATTTGACGCATTCAAAGCTAGTGAAACGCGTTATCGCTGCATCATGCATACGGACTTCATTATTGAAGTCTTGCCCGCATAGATGTGAGAACAGTGTACTTATAAGACTCCATGCTTACCTCGGTGGGGTTCTCAGTGATGACTGTTAAGAATTGACAGAGTCTCTGTTAAAAGTGCTTAGGGGTCGTTTTATCCCTAAGGTTTGGCAGAAATCGACATCCAGACCAGTGGTGGTACGTACCCTAAGTTCACACCCTTTTTCACCAAGTCAAATCTGTGGCTAACAAGCACAAGTCTGCCGGTGGTCTTTTTAGTGCCGCAAACCGAGGTGGAACCCAGGACTCTCAATATGATGTCAACCACTGCACTTTCTTTGTCCTATGTGCCACAGGTGTTGTGTAGCAGATCCCCCTCACTTGTGGTAGATTGTGCCATGGACAGATGGGGAGGTGTGGGAACGTGAGGGAGCATTTCATTTCTCTCCATTCCTCCCCCTCATGCCACCTTGCGGTGCATTCCAGTAACTGTGGCTGCATCCCTTCGTTCAATGATTTGACGATCTTGGCGCATACCAAAAATAAGACCGCCAGGAAAATCGATGGGGCTCTTTAATTGTATCGAGAGGGGAAGACGAATGTGTTCGAGCTCCGTTGGTATACCTGGGGGGGGGTGACGGGTTATGTTTTATCAAGAATTATGGCAGATTTGTGTGAAAATGATATGGCAGGTTAGGAATCGTTTTATGAGAGATTTTCTGCCTTTTCTCCCCTTGTGTTCTTTTTTAGTTTGTTTGCTAATAAATCCTGCATTGAGAGTAAGCACCGTGCCTGTGCCCTTCTTTTCTTGTTCTTTGGCAAATTGCGCTCTTCCCACCCTGTCAATTAGTTGGGTTGTTTGATTGCCGGTTTTGGCCTACAAGGAGCTTTGGCTCTCTTGCGCTGCCTGTAACATGCCACGGGCACCTCCGAGGCTCTGTCTTACATGAAGGTAACTTCCTTTGTAGCCCACAATCTGGCGGTCCAGTCCTGGTTTCAGATTGGACCACTGTTCTTTGCTCAAACTCTTTTGTATTCATCTAATCCTTAACAATGCTCATTATTACAAGCTCTTTTGTACACATACGAGCGGTGCTAACCTTCAGCTGAGAACGGGGCTCAAGTCCAGCACTCTTGCAAGCCATAGAAAATCTGGAATGCCTGTCAATTAAAGAAGGCTAGCCGAGTAAAGAAGAAAACACATTGAAATTTTAAGATTAGCCTACTTAAAGGGAAAAGCATTAAAATTTACGGTGATGTGCAAGACACTTTCGTGCCTACAAATTTTGAATATGAATAATCATTTCATGAGGAATTTACATAATAATCGGATAAATTCTTAATAGCTCGAGCTTTAGTAGTGTTGTTGAGATTTGGAGGAATTTTTTATTATAATATATACAGTAAATCGTGTGTATATGGTACCACTAAAGGGCTTTGAGGGATAATGGTAAATACATTGGCCTGCGATATAAGTTAAAATGCGTGAACGGGATCGGGCGTACAATTGGCAGCCTAGCGTGTGCAAGTGAAAGCCTTGGCATCAGTGACGAAGTTCAACTTTGTTGATGCACCCAGTGTTGTGCAAAATACTCATTAAAATTATTTAAGAGAGGATACTAAATACCCAATTGAAAATGTATTTATAGTATTCAAGTTACTTTTAGTACGAACTATCTTGAGTAGAGTACAAACACTTCGAAAAAGCACTTGAATTACGTTCGAAGATACTGGGCAAGTGGAGTGCAAGCTGGTAATATAAGAATTAAAAAAAGTCAAAAGGGGGTGCTCTACTTGTGATGGATCGCTGAAAATCGCATTCTGCTGTGATCTTAATGGCTTTCAAGAAGCGACTTAGCTGCTGCTATCGAAGTTTACTTCGAAATAATTCGGGATATGCAGCATAATAGGTACCGAAAGATTTTTTGAACAAGGAAAACTCACGTATTGTGGGCATGGCAACTGGCGTGCTTTAGATTGGTGGTAACACCCATTACTACGCTCAGAGAAATGCAGATGATGTCTCAAAAGACGATAGCGCGTTTTCACATGACGATACTTTACTTTAACTACCATGTCCTTAAAGTATTTCCCAACACGGCTTGTTTATTTTTTTGCGTAAAAACGTTGGGGGAGTTACTGAGATTACTCGAACGACATCCGAATTTTGAAAGACTTGCATATTATGAGCTTTGGGAGGAAAGGCAACGCAAAGAGGTCACCTTTGCTTTGCCCTTTAGCACGTGACTCAGCACAAACTACGGGAGCACCAGCAGAGCTTTAAGGAGGGTGCTGCATTCTGTTGCCTCCCTTGAGTGAGGATGCAGTACTATTGTACTGTAGTACACCTACTGTACACCTCCTGTAGTGGGCGAGAGTTCCCATGTCAAGGAGAAGCCGGGACAAGCCATTCCTTCAAATGCCTGAAGTCTTCTTGAGCTTCGGGGCACACAGAAACGCCAGTCTTCGGCGCCAATCCCGCGGGTACTCGACCTCACTCGCGACGTGTCTGTCCGCGCCCCGCACCTCGGAGCAGGATTGTTGCAGTGAGAAACTCGTGAAACTTTCAGGGGGTTTCAGACCTTCCAAGCCACCCCCCTCCCCCGATTCCCCCCCCCCCGTCTGCCTTCGCTACATGCTTCCCCCTTTTGCAAATATAAGCTGATCTTTCACATTCTTATCTCTTTTTGTGCGGGAATGTTTGTTGATAAGCAAACCTACAACTAAAATTCGAAAGTAATTTGTAATTTGAGTAGAAGTTACTCGGAAACGTAATTAAAGTAAACAACAAATTACCGAAATAAAGATCTAATTAAAAGTTACTAAAGTACTAAAAGTAGTCCAACTACAGTAAGTTGAGTAGAGCAGTTGAACTACGTACAAGTCTGAAAAAAAGCAATGCTCTGGCGCGTTCATAAAATTCAAGTTTGTGTATAGCGAAATTTGCGCACTGAATGACGAGCGCGTGAATCCCCCTTGAGGTCAAGCGAAGTGTAGGACGAAACTAACGGGACAGCAATCAGCTGGAGTATGACTCCAGGCATTCTGCAGTAGGAGGCTACCGTCGGGGGCGCGACGCGAGCTATCGGATGACGAAACGTAGCTCCCTACGAGGTCTCACGACGTCACGTGTACTCAATAAAATTAAAATTGCCCTAATTGTTCCGATAAACCCTTCCAGTAGATGAGTGTGTCTTATGTGCAACACATTCGAAACCACCCAAGAAGCACTACAAATTATGACGCATGGATAATGCAAGCAGGACACCTTTGTGCTCTTCAGACTCATCGGAATGATAAATTAAACTTTACAGATTTATTAACCCGCTTCATTATAATTCCAGAGTTCTTAAGATACTTAAATATATAAATGAAAGCTAAAGTAAATAAAATGTCTCGTATTATGTTTAAAATTAATTAGCTGCTCGATAACGGCCACCAGGCATCCCCGTTATTTTTTAAAATTAGGGTATGCGAGATGATGAGTACTACTGGAAAGTATTTACAATTTTATTTTTACTCCGAAACAAGGAGTAATGTGCCGCGATTAGAGCAAGCCCTCGACCTATCTGCACATCCTACCTCCGAAGTTTGAACCACGGTGGAAGAAGAAAGAGATGTCTGAACGGGGGCACCACCTCACCGCAAGTGTGTCAAAACTTCGCTCTTATGCTTAAAATACCGCCCCCCCCCCCCCCCCATTTAAAAAAAAACAAAAAACGTGAGATGGCGCTGCATCACCTGAGCTTGAGGAAACCTCCTTATTCGCCCACACGTTTTCAAGGCCACGGGGCGCGCGACCGCGACCCCCGCGGAACCCCGACCCAACAGTGCCCTGCCGGAAGATGCGCGAAGCTCCAGTGAAATTTCGGTCTACTTTCTGGCCTTCTTCTGACACCTCCCCCTTTTTACACTGTGCTCGACGGTTTTTTCGCGTCTTTTTTTAATTTATTAATCTGCCGTAAAAACTACGAGTGTGGCGGAAGGTCCCGACTGGCGGATTTAAAGGGATGGTGAACAAGAAATCTCGATTTCAGAAAACAATGCAGGAGCTGTAGGCGGGACGCTACAATCTCTACAACACTACCCGTAAGGCGATATCGCGAAGCGACGGCCGTATTTTTGGAAAAAGAGGCCGAGATTGAACCAGGTGGACGAGGCGCGTGACGTCAAGATATCTTGTTTCCTCCTCTCTTCGCTTCGCCCCCTCAAGGCGGCGAGGCGGAGAAGACGGGAGTCCGTTCCCTCTCCTTCTCGGAGAAACGAGACGTAAACATATCTGTCAAATGCGCCTCCTTTTTTAGAAAAATACGGTCATCCGTTCGATATATCGTTGTATGACTGATGTATTGATGTTTGTAGCATCCGGTAGCACGCTTTTGCCGCCGTGCTTTGTGGAATCCAGATTTCGGTTCAGCATCCCTTTAACCTAAAGTACCTATAAATCCCACACCAGACGGTCTGCAGTCACGGTCTGAGTTTGTTTCTGGTATGACGGTCCTATCGCGTTGGTCATACCAAAACTGGGTGCAGACATCTTGGAAGAACACATATCTACAAAGCAAACATGTTTCCAACATGTTTGAGGCGTGTGCGCGGGTAATTTTGTCATCGTGACTGCAGCGGACTTTTGCATGATGTATACATGCCGTGTGACTGCGGCTTGGTGTGCGCCAATAGTTTCTGTGATTGAAATGCGAAAACGCACCAATGCCGTGCTCGCCTTGATATTGTCAACCAGTCCACCAGTTAAGATAAACGTTTACCAGAAAAAAAAGTTTCGCATTATTTGTATTTTTAGAAAGATTTTGAGCTTGGAGCGATTTCAATATTTCGACACCTCGATCTGAGATAGAAGCTTTGTTTTTTAATCACTTCTACAGAATTGAGAGATTTGCACTGCTGTGCTAAGGAATACTCATTCAACAATTACCAAAAAAAGTGCGCAGCCTCTACAGTCTATTGCGTTATAGTTTACCTGTCACTCGTTTTATTCCTGTTAAGTGTTTAACTGCAGCGATCTTTTTAAGATAATCAGCTTGATAAAAAGAGAGAGAAAGATTGGATGCATGTTTGCTTATTCTGCCAAACGTGTTTAAATGCGGTAGCTTTGTAGAGTCATCGTTGCCGAAAAGTGTTTTGAGACGAAATAAAATTGTATTGAAATACATTTAATGTTCTATAAGTATTTCAACATTAGGATTGTTACTGTGGTGATTACGCAATCATCACTCACACCAGATGATTCTGCTCCTCAAGTTTTTGAGTTTTGGGTCCATAGCTCAATGAGCAGCGCGCTCGAATTCAACGCCAGTGACCGGCGTTCGATCCCTGGCCTTGGTTGCCGTTCCTTTTCAAGGTCGTTTAGTGGTCATGAACTGACCGACCTACACGTTTTGTGCTTACGTGGCTCCTGAGCTTGGTTGGCTCTATGAAGCTACCGTTCGAATACCTATTTAAAAGCAGCAACGTCCAATATTGAAGTGTAAGCAGAAACCCTATAGAACAACTCAAGTCTCTGACGTCACTAAACTGCGGTGGCGCTGCTGTCGGTACTGCGCATGCGCAAACGCTTCACTTCTCCTGAATTTGGTTTGTGCGCACGCGCAGTGCACACACCTGGTGTGGGCAAAGCGGGCTCCTCTGTATAAACACTGTGTTGGTGTATACCACGGTACGTCACGTCAAGTTAAGTCCGAGTGCAGCCAGCGCTACAATTTATTGAGGTCAATCAGGAAGCGACGAAAGTGCAGCCTCATGGCATTCTTCATCTTTCTTGTGTGTGGTATCGTCTGCTAAACCAATCAACCGCAGTGTATACTCCATGACATTGCGCTTTTAGTATGTCTGTGCGTACCTGTATGTTGTCTGGCCTGGGCTGACATTTGTCGCACCCTTATGATGTGAAAGGTAAGCTGCCAGTGTACCAGGTGGTCACAAGAGCATTGTTTAGGTGAGGTTTACAAAAAATGCAATTGAAAGACATAAATGCAAAGTATAAGCAAAACCGTTTATTAGGATAAATCCGAAGACAACTCCAAGAAACGTAGATGGTTGAGCGTGTTGGTTTCTAATTTACGATAAGGAAAGAGGGACATTTAAGACAAACAGACAAGACAGGACAAACAGACAAACAGTCAAGACAAGACAAACAGACAAGACGTCAATTTCGAAAGCCTGTCTTGTCTGTTTGTCTTAAATGTCCCTCTTTCCTTATCGTCAACTCCAAAAACAATTCGCGGTAAAAATTTTCGTCAATTCGGATTACTCCAATGAACCCAAAACTGCAATGTCCCAATGCAAAAAAAAAGCTATTTTACAATATGGCTTGATCGGAGCAGAGGCTCAATTGTCCAGTGTAAATGCCACCCCCGTTCACTTTAAAATCTCGGATCATTGACAAAAGGGGCCTTACTCTTTACCTCGTCAAGGTTCATTCAGTGGTTAGGGCAATATGTATTTCTACTTCTGGTTCCCGACAAAGGCAGCTGTTCTCGTTTCCTGTTCGGAACAAACTATTCGTGTTTCTTGGAGGAGGGAGGGTGTTACGGTCCTACCGGAGACGTCGCGTCTCACCTTCCCGAACGAAACTGACAAAGAGGTTGTTTTGTAACAGTGAACTATAGAGATTTCATAGTAGGGAGAAGGGAGAGGGTCGGGAGTAGTTCTACTTCGCGCACCTGCGGGGTTAAATTGATGGAACAGGATGGGTTGAAAACGACCTCCCAGCGACTACCTCCAAGAGTTTAGGAATTTTAATGCATCGTCATTTATGGAAACAACACTCGTTTGCAAGTTTGCTCGCGGGACAGATTTGTATTGCCAGTGGCAAGGGCGGCAATGCCGAATCCAAGTAAATAAATATTATTTGATTCGAACGCGTTCTTTGGAATTTGGAACACGCTTACAACAAAATATGTATATACTTCTTTTCGAAGATAGGAAATACTGTAAAATTAAACTCCGAATCGCGGGGAACTCGAAATCTTACGTAAACAAACTCCGATAAGCTCCGAATTTTGTGCAGAAAATTAACTGCGAAAAACACCCTCAAATTTCCCGAAAAATAAACCCCGAAAACACGGAATCCAAGGTATGAAATGTGCTGCTCCACCCTCTTTTTCGACCTTGCACAGGTTCTTAGTATTATCAGATCGCGTTTGCGGCTTTGCGTTTGTGCAGGAACTTAAGAATGGGGCAATTGATTTTGCGCAGCTTCTAGGGAAAGGTAATTTTCTTTTTCCTTTACGTGTAACCAGACATTTTGTTAGTTTTTATGTTATTTGGCCTCTGAAACACTTCATCACTTTCTCGGATACAGTAAATGTATAACATGACCGCTCCACCTCACCTTGACATTTCGTCATCAATTACATTGTACCACAGCCAATTGAATGAGCACTTGTCTGCCTCTTAATTTGTTTGACTTGTTGCTTAAAAAAACGCTTTTTTTTTTAGCGTGCAGATTTTAGACGTTTGTTTTCGGGTTGAGCGGCGCCGCCGTCGGTGTCACTGTCGGCGTCGGCGTCTGCGCGGCCTTCGGCGTAATCGCGCGCGTTGCATTATGGGACGTCCCAGTTTCCCCGCAAAATTTAGCGGTAAAACTGAATTGGTGTGGAGGTCACGCCACGTCAATTTCCCCGCTAAATTTAGCGGAGAAACTTAAGCCGCGCAGTTTAGCGGGATATGTTTCGCTTCATATTCCCGCTAAATTTAGCGGGTAGGCTTAACCTGCTACATTTAGCGAGGATATGTTCGCAAAATTTAGCGGGAAATTTAGCGAAAATTTTCTGCCGAATGGAAGGCCAGAAGAAGAGGAGAAGGGGAGGGTACGGAGGGGAGGAGCCTCCCCTTCGTACCCTCTCCTCCTCCTCCTCAAGAGCTGTGCTCTAATTTCGCATTATAGAGAATTTCAAACCTCTTTAATTTTTATTGCTTAATGACAATGGTGTACCAAAGTGAAGACCTCCTTGGCTGTTTTTGAACACCTAAATAAAGAATGATATTATTTTTATCATTAGATACAGAAATTTTCACCAAACAGATGAGTAGCTCTTCTGTACAACGTAAAGCAAAATGTTCATCAGATCGGCTCGCGATTTTCGAGGACCCGGAAGGAAACCATAAGAGCCAAGCGCGAAATCCCGACACGCTGACTAAATTTAAGATCTTACTTGCAAATGACGCGAAGGCTTCAACGGCTTTACACTTATTTTAAGATGTCCCGCGAGAATTTTGAATGTTTCAGGGGTTGTAGCAGTTTCCTTTGTACGCATCGTGCTCTATATCGTGCGCGGCTCTGCAAAAAAAAGTGCGCCATACACAGCTGCACAGAAGCACTCTCGCTGGTTTCGATTTATGTGACGTTGATGAGGGTTTTCTCCGCTCACTCCTTCTCCTAAAGTAAGAACAAACAAAAAAAAATAACGCAAATAGAAACAATTGCTTTCGCCAAGGACAAAGTTGCAAAAAGAAACGAGCAAAATTATATTTAAAAAAAAAACGTGTTCTTTCGTTTTCTCGTTTGGAACGCGGACATTCATCGCGTAGTTATTGTACCGCTGCAAGAATCAAATTAATGCCACAAAACAAAAAAGAAAAAAAAAAGCTGGATCATCCAAGAGCAATCAAGAATACATCACGCTTGCGAACTCTCGCGCCACGATGAAAAGATGACCGGTTCTGTGTGGAAAGAACGTGGCATGAAAGAGATTCAACCGAGACAACGGGGCAGCCCTTTGTTTGTTTTTTTGTTTGTTTTTGTGGTTGGTTTCGTTCCCGTCGCTTTGCATCTTCGGCGCTAGGCTCAACTGAGTTTGTTTGGGGTCCCCGATAGCGCCCGATGCGGGTGTATCAGAGGGGTCCCTTAACGTTAATAAACATACCCTCGGTGAAGCCATTAGTCTTGTAGCCTGCCACCGGTATTGGGGCCCGCAGCGGCCTGCATTCGTAAGATAAGGGAATTACAGCCGCCGCGCTCTTCGTTGCCTTCATTTTTGATTGTCCTCTCTTACATGATAGTGGCAACCGTGCTATAAAACAACAATAAACCCCGCTCATTCTCTTCAATTCTCGGTTTGCGGGTATACAATACAAATTAACTTTGTAAACATATCTGAATACAATTTCTACTGTCTTGTTCGCCCCTTCGGTAGTGTATTCATATGCGACGTTTGCACTACATGGTACGTATTAGAAGGAGACGTACACCAGTGCAAATCGAGAGGCCATTTTGTTAGCATTATGTTTACGGAGTGCATTTCGCATTAGGAAAGAGAGAAAGAGAGAGAGAAAAACCTTTATTCAAGCCGCCCACGTCTGCACAGTGGCTACTAGAGAGTGAGGCCTCCCGGGGGGTCTTGGAGAGTCAGGCCGGAGCTTGGGGGAGTGTTGTCGAGGTCAAGGGGTCGCGCACATGGGAGATGTGCAACGCTAGGCGAGGCTAGAGGACAGGGCGAAGGTCCGACGGGGGAGTGGCCCAGCTCTCTCAGGTAAAGGGAATGCGGGGAGGGAGGATATGTGGAAGGAGAAAGTTGGGAGATTTGTGGGCGCGAGGACAAGACCAGTAGGTGTGTCTGGCGCCGGGATAGGCGCCACAGAGCTGACAGTGGGGGGCGATTCATAATATTGTAGGTTATGAGGGCACACGGTAGGGAGAGTGTCTGTTCCTGGCGAAAGCTTGTACCTAGCGGCGTGTGAGGTTGGGGGTGGGAGGGGGAAGGGTACGGCGGGAAGGGCGCACGTCCTTCATGCCCTGTGGTTGAGCCTTGCGATGAGCCGCACGTTCCTCTTTGTGGATGTAGTCCGAGGGCCATGTTAACGAGATAACCCAGGTCCAACTAACACGTAAACAGTTTGCTGGTGATACAGTAATTGTCCACGCCCACAAGAAATATGCAAGCGCCGTAGGGGAGGTTCAGGAAGATATTTTCAATATTGTTCAGTGGTACCGTCAAAATCAAATAATCGAAAATATTTCCAAAACCCAAGTAATGTGCTTACGAGACCAAAGGAAAAAAATACAAACTGAAATACCAATAAGAATGGACATGGATAACTGTAACAGCTGTTCTTGCCCGGCACTAGAATACGTCGACAATGTAAAATACCTTGAAATGTGCATTTACCATCATCTTAAATGAAAAATTTATGTAGAACAGTTATTCAAGAAATTCAGAATATTGACGGCACATAGTATGTTTCATATTCAAGATATAGTTCCCCGTTCTGTACTGTGAATGATATATAATTCATTAGGAAAATCGATATGACAATGTGGAATAACTGTTTACGGGCACATGCCAAAATATCTGCAAATAAAAATCGAAACAATTCAAAAGAAGATATTTAGAAAAGTAGGATATAATAGCGAAGAAAATGATTTTAATAAGCATATGCAGAAAGATTTAGGAGTGATGTGTTTTAGTGATCAATTGAAGTACGACATAATTATTCACAAAACATTAAAAAAATAAACATAAAATAAAAACCGTTAAGGAAAGAAGGTTACGTCCAAACAGGATATATATAGAACCCTATATAAAAACGAAATATGGAGAGGAACAAGAAAATACTACACACCTAAACTTTTTTACAAACTGCCCGAAGATTTAACTCAATATAAAAATCCGCAAAAAACTAACTAACTAAATAACTAATGAAAGAGGAGAAAAATAAAAGGAACCAAAAAGGCAACTAATTATAAAGTAAATCAGCCAACGAAGTGAACCATCCCTTCAACAGTGTCTATTATTATAGATATTACGTTTATCGTGATTTGTTCCACCTCAAATTATAAATAAACATTGAAATGACACTTAATATTGTAGAATGTTTTGTGTGCTTTTGGTGTAAACCCTTAAAACAGAGTTGCATATGCATACTATTACAATGAAACTATTGGGCATGCCAAAGCCACAAATATTATTTTAACATGAATGTGTGTTTACATGAGTGTAACTGCCGCGCCCAAGCACAAGCCTTATTGGCGTATGTGGGCACAGATTGTAACATGTTAAAAAATGGGAATAAAATGTATGTATGAATGAATGTATGTTTTCAGGGTTGGTCGGAGTTTCGTTTGCGCGAGAGCAAGTGCGTGGGCCCTTTCGTTTCCCGGCGATTCCTCGGTATCCGGGGTCCCACTCAAGAAAGGCGTGGCGGTGGCTCAGATGGGGGTGGGATGCTATGTAGGATGTCAGGTCGTGTTCGATGCGAGCCGGTACGGAGTTGGTTAAGAAGTCTCCGAGGGCTCCTTGACTATCTGAGCGGATAGTAACGGGGTCGGCAGAGTGTGGCCGTAAGAGGATTGATTCTGCTGTGGACAGTGTCTCCGCCGCTGTAGGGGAGGGTATATTGTGCATGGTGTCGGACCGTCTCTCTTTTGGGGCCCACATGTGACGATGGCAGAGATGCCGTCGAGGTAGGCGACGTTCGTGTGACAGACATCGCGCGGCGGTGTGGGAATATGAAGGGCTCTGCTTTGGCGTCTGTTCATGTGTCGGGGGATGGGCTTGAGCGTTAAGACGCAGTCAGACTGCTCATACATCATACAAAATATACACTGTTCGCTGCAGGTGCACGATGACAAAATGATGCGCGGACACGCCTCAGGCCTATATGTTTGCTTTATAGTGTGTGCTTCGAACATGTCTGCAAGGTAGTATTTTGGTGACCCGTGTGACAGAAGCATCATACAAGGGGAAAACACGCTTGCAGTGTTTGCAGAGTGTTTTATTTACGATGTATTGGCAGCTTTACCCCGGTTAACCGCGGCTTTACTCTTCAGTGTGAATAAAAACCATTGCACGCAGGCCAAGGCGACAGATTCTACGCAAACCTTAGAAGTCGTATAGAAGGCGTACCTGTACACGTGTAATGATATGTGAGAATGATAAGGCACAATTGGTCATAACAAGCGAGATTTAGCAAGCAGCTCACCGGAAACCTAACCCCTGGCCGTTCAATTTGCAGCCTGATATATTCCCTGAGCACCACGAGGAGAGAGAGAGAGAGAGAGAGAGAATCTTTATTGTCGACGAAACATCTTGTCTGGCGCTCAAGGATTAAATGTACTATTCTTCCGCAAGCACATTGTGAACGTGCTGGATCAGGAGTGGCAGTAGGTCGGGTTTAAGTTCTTCTTATGCAGTTGGCTAGCTCTCCCAGCTCTCCCAGCAGGTAGGGTATAGTAGGGGGGGGGGGGGGGCGGCGGAGTTGTTGTAAAATGATAGATATGGGTGGTCTCGTGTGCGGAGACTCCAACATTGCGAGCGCCCCTGTATTAAGTGTGTATAGCTGAAGGTCACGAGTGTGAGTTTGCGCGCGTTGTAAAGAGGCGCCCTCTTCACGTGTGACAGGGAAAGGGGGAAGAGAGAGAGTCAGCATGGTGTTCAAACTTTGTGTAGTTGCTTGCGGTGTTCTCATGGGTCATAGGAGTCAGGACAGGGGGTGGCGGGCCCCGGATTTCCTTCAGCGCGGGAGAGCGCGTTCGCTCTTCAATTGCCACCCATGCCCTGATGGCCTGAAATTCATTGGATAGTGTCGTGTTCATGGGGGCGGGTGGTTAATTGTTGTATGACGAGGAGTGTATGAGGGGAGGGAGCGTGTTGTCCCCGAAACCATCGACTATCCGTGCCAACGATGAGATGGGGATGGTATTCAGGAAGGGTGATGGCCTCGGTGATGGCTAATCTTTCTGCAGGCAGTACAACATTATGCTGGCGGGTATGTGAATAGGTGTGGCTAGTAACTGCCATGCGGCATCAATCAGGGTGTAACAACTCAGTGTACTCTACGACTATATCCCGAGAGTCCCCTCTGTTGGTGAGGTGTTTCACAGAGGTTTCCCTTTCGGAAAGGGTGAGCCTCCAGAGACACGCATGGCGCCAGGGTTAGAAACTGTTGGCGCGGCAGTGAGCCCCATGGTGAGGGGCTTGGAGGAATACTGGGGTGGAGAGCGAGGAGGAGGCGAGAGTAACATCAGGCAGCTTGACTAAGTATGACTCACGGGAGCCTGCGGTAGCCTAGGTGGCCATTGGCGCGAGCAGCTGGCTCCTAAAAGACGAGACGTAGCCCTGCAAGTGACCTCACGACGTTACGGACGGATCATAACGTGCCAACATATAGCACAGAGGGCGTATGACGCTCCGATTTCGCAAAGCTGCCAACATAGTATAGCGGGCGTGACAAACATCCAACTCTCACGATTACTTCAGTTACCACAAAAGGCTCTTCGCAATTCAAGATCACTAAGTACTCATGGCGCACCCTGGGAAGAATGTGAACCCAAGGAAAATTCTCAATAAAGCATACCCCTGACACACTCCACCACCAAACAAACGTAAACTCTTCTTTACAATCCGATAAACATGTAAAACACGGATGTGCGTCGTGTGTGCAACGTATTCGAATCCACCAAATGCTCCCCACAACCAAGCATGGGAAATCATAGCGCACGCATAAAACAGGAACGACACATTATGGGCTTCCCGGGTTTAGCAGAGCAATCAAGGCAAGCTTTGTTATCCGGCAACATCTACAGCGAAATTTCCAGATTCGATGTGCCGCATTATGCAAGTATAATAACATTTCCTCCGATGTGGTGGTGCCTTCTGTGTGTTTTATACTCCAGACTTTTCGGAAGGGACACACTCCAGCTCTTATAATTCTAGACTGTTGTTATTAGAAAGAACTGCAAGAGTTGTAGTGTGTGTACACAATACATAATGAAAGTTCTTCGAAGAAGTAGTCATCCGCAGCGTCTCAATCAAGCTGTATATTTTTACTTGGAAGTGTAACTTTACTTGTTGAAGTAATTACTGCAGCGACAAGTGCGGGCAAGCACATCAACGCTATTATTTTAGTTTGTTTGTTTCTAATATATCAGAGTCTCCCTCCCGCCCTTCTTTCATTCCCAAAAGGATAGTGGCCAGAGCTCATATATATATAAAGTCTGCCGCTTGATTCTGAACGTTTTCTAGCGTATTTATAGGATTGTCATAAGAGGGGTTCCAGTCACCGCGTCGTGATCTAGAACAGACCTCAACAAAGCAAAAATGTGTATTTCTTGTGACGCTGATCTAAAGATTCGGCGGGGGAAATATTACTAGCTTTCGTCAGTGCACGTTTTATATGACTATTTAAGTTTAGAAATATTGCATTATGACTCCAAAGTAAAGATGCTCAGAAACTGTCTGTGTTCTGTTTGAGTTTCGCTTTCTTCGCATTGAGTATTAACCCAACACGCTCGTCAAACTCATCAATGCATTTATGACTTTACAATTTACTTTGCCAATGAGAAAGACGTACGCCTAACTTCTCGAGAAACGGATATCATAGCGAGGTTCTATAAACCATTCTAATGTTTACAAATCAACTGCCCAGCATGAGATATCTCCAGCCCAGCACGTGCATCTTGGTGGCTTCGGAAAGCGAGCAAAGCACGCGCCATAGGTAGGAACCATGAGAGTAATGTAGTAACCGAAAAGAGTGGATACTCCCGTAGGCCCCAGCGGCCCACGTAGTAGAAGGACACGTAGGACACCTAGCAGTCGGTAGAGTCCCTAGAGTTAATTTCGATTTCCATTAACGTTGGTTTCGGTTCCGTATTTTTAGCTTTAATTTACCTTCGCTTGTAAGCTTTTTCTTAATTTTCTAGATACTTATTTGTCTACTTTTCAGTTATTTTGAAGTCAGCTTTAAGGTAAATGACGGCTTTTTAGCGCAGTCACATTTATTGTTAGAAATTTGTTTTTCTATGAACTCAATCTATTTACCAAAAATGAGTACACAGTGGACGTATTTTCCAAGGATCGTTTTCGTTTTCCAATAAAAAGCACAGCCCCAGTTCTAAACTAGAAATTCTTCACATTTCACAACAGGAACTACATGAGTGCCCATGTTGGGAGACGCTGTGTGCCCCAGCCCAGGAAATAGCGGCAACGACAAGAGTGATCTAAAAATAGTTTATCATAGGAAAAATCATGTACAGGCAGACAAGCAATATGTTTTGTCGTACAAATACCTGCATGCAGAAACTGGAGAAAGCTTGCGCATTCCTACGTGATAATTTAAGGGTATGGGGGTGATAGGCTGAATTGACTTTATCAAGACATAAGAACGTCTTAAGAAAAGTGTACTTTTGACACTGGATATTTTTTATTATAAAAGAAAATAGTCATAGTAATTGGGTTGTGGGTTTACTTAGACCACTCAATTCTGGCCCACCCTAAGATGCGGCAGCCTGTCTCTCGCTGTAAATGGGCAATTTAGTCAGTGCAGTACAACGGCTAGCCTGAGGTATTTTTACGAAACTGAAAGACAAATAAAGTGAGTGGCGAAAGTATACCAAATACCAATTTATGATCCTCAAAGTGATTCATTCCGAGCAGGTACATAGATTCCCAACAGTTACATAGATCATCATCTTAAATGGAAAATTCATGTAAAACAGGTATGGAAGAAATTGAGAATATTGACGGCACATATATTTCATATTCAAGATACAGTTCCCCGTTCTGTACCTCAAATGATATATAATTCCTTAGGAAAATCGTTATTAGAATATGGAATAACTGTTTACCGGCCGGCACTATGCCAAACATCTGCAAATAAACATCAAAACTATTCAAAAGAAGATATTAATAAAGAAAGTAAAATAGCGAAAAAATATTTTAATAACTATATACAAAAATGAGAGTGCTGTGCTTAAGTAATCATATTGAAGTATGTCATAATAAGAAAAATATTTTATACAATAAACATAAAATAGAAAGAGTTAAGGAAAGAACGTCACGTCCAAGCAGAATATATGTAGAACCATTGATAAAAAACAAAATATGGAGAGGTATCAAGAAAATACTACGTGCCTAAACATTTTAATGAACTGTCTGAAGATATAAATCAATGCAAAAATCCACACAGAAAAAAAACGAACTAAAAAATAGATGAATGAGGAGAAATAAAGAGTAACCAAAGAGGCAACTAATTATAAAGAAAATCAGAATCAACGAAGCGGACCACACCTCCGACCGGGTCTATTATTATAATTTTTTATTGCGAATAATTATGCTTTGTTCCACCTCAGATAATGAATAAACATTGAAACTACCCGTAATATTATATAATTTTTCGTTTGCTTGCTTTTGGTTTAAACTCGCAAAAACAGAATTGAACATATAGACTATTACAATGAAACTATTGGGCATGCCAGAGGCAAATTTTATTTCAACATGAGTGTGTGTTTACCTGAGTGTACCTGCCGCGCCCCATGCACACTCCTTATTGGCTTATGCGGGCACAGATTGTAAAATATTAAAAACTGGAAAAAAATGTATGTATGCATGTAGAGTACATGAAAGTGCACTTAGCCTGCACGCTGTTAATTATGCAACAAGTAAATGAAAAATCACTACGAGGTCATCACAGCTATAACCACTCAGTAAGTGAAATGGCTAACAATCTACATTCTTATACGTACATTATTTGTTATACAGAAAACACCACCATGAACTGTTTTGACCGAGATTATCTGTTTCAAGGCAAAACTTCAACACAGAAAAGTTTGATCATATTGTAGCACCTTAGTACAACTCAAGAAAATTAACTTTTATACTTGAAGCATAATCAGAGTCTAATGTTGCAAAACGAGGGATCACGCAATTAGGAAAAAGAGGTGAGATAGCAATTTTTGCCTGAATGTCAACAAACCTTCAATAATATTTACTGCGCTCGCAATAGCACCAACACATCTTAGGTACACATCGTTTACGGTTGGTGTCATCAAACAAACAATAGGAAGCCAAGGAAGTCACGTCTGTCGCGTACCTTAAGTCACGTGGAAAACGAAGAAAAAAAACTTCATGCCTTGCCTTTTGTTTGTTTTGCCGTTTATTGGGGCACCAAGCCACGCAGCAATAGTTGCCGTAGGACATCCTGCAGTCACCTAAAAGCGCGCTACAATGATTACCATATTTCTCGAGCCAGTTGATAACTAATAAATAAATAAATAAATACATAATAACAGAAATAAATGAAAAACATGCAACAGACAGGGAAAAAAACGCAGTGCTATGCGCGGAGAAACTAAGGGAGAGGAGGAGAGTGAGCGAGCGGGTGACGTCAGAACGCCGAGCTCTGATTGGACTAGATTAGTGGGTAGACATAAGGCTAGCTTCCTTTGTCTCCGCTGCGATCGTCGAACGCGTTATACCGCGGATTGCCGGCGCTTGGCGCTTGTCTTTCGCATTTGAATGCGTTCGACGAGTGCGGTGGAGACCAAGCAGCCTTTGTCTTAACTGCACTCGTCGAACGAAACGACCTTAGCGCTGAAAATAAAAAGCACGCAATACCTCAAGCTCAGGAACGTTGCTGAAATGTTGAAGAGCTCGAGCCGCGCCTGCTCGCCTCAACATGCCCCGACCAAACGGGGATGTCCGTGGAGCTGGGGCTGCCGCTACAACGAGACTAATGATGTAACGGAGAGTAATTTAAGTGGTTCCAATACTTCTACAAATAATATTACACTAAATTTAATATTGAAAAAAAAACGTTTCTGGGCAAATTATTTACAAGAAATCTTAAAATCTATTTTTTTTTTCGCAGCAGTTTAGCGGTCGGCAGAAGCAACACTACATGTAATGGAGTAACTTGCTACGAAGTATATCACTCCATGGAGCGCTTATCTCGGCCGCGAAGGGCCCCCAGTGCCAACTCTTTACGTTTGTCATATTTCTCTATGTACGAATGTTGAAAATGGCACCGGCCGGAAGCCCTTTTCTGGAATGGTCTATAAGGTCGATGCTTATTTTTCCTGGTTATAATAATTCAATAAAATGCTGTCGGCTTTCGGTACTGCAAAGAATAGTGAGGTTTAGAATTGCGGGCCCCACCACTTTGGGTCCTCCGAGCAGCTTGGAGCTTCGCACTGCACGTGCACTTTGTGACGCCCCGACCTGCTTGAGAAATCTAACTCGTTTTGGCTCCCTATACTAGAAGTTCCTAACGTCAGTACCCTAAAAAAAAAAAAACGTTGATGCATCGTGTTTTTTTTTTTTTTACACTCGAAGCCAGGCAAAAGGCTTCCCGTCTCCAACCCACAGACTTCAAGAGTTAAGAACATCTACGTCTGGCTGAGTTTAAGCGTTCTTCTTGGAGCAATTTCCTTCTTCCCTGTGAATTTCGGTGGTGCAGAGTGGAGTCTATCAGCAGACTTCTTTATAAGAAAGCGGCTTTTCAAAATATTAACTAACCAGCTCCTTCCCAAGCATATAAAGGCTCTCAAGTTTCCGCGGTCAAGTCCACTGGACGCAGAGAAACAAAGGCAAGCCAGCGTTCAGTTTGTAGCGGCACGCAAAGCCGATCAGCTCAGAAGCATTCAAGGACCCCTATTTTTTCATAATCCACCCGGTGTATGGCATACTGTTGGGGGATGCCCGCAGGTCAAACACCAACCAAGAAGGCAGGCGGTATAACCAACGTGTGCTCACGTATGAAAAATACTCCGCACAGATAGCTGTCGATTCTGCAGGATCCGCGAATGGTGCCGGCCAGATTTGTACTCGTGAGAGCTGATCAGAATTACAAAACCGCTACAATCCGCATACTTCAAAAGCCTCTTGATTTCGAAACAATAAATATGTCTGTAGATGTGTACATAGAAAGTTGTACTGTAACTACGTTTCCTGAACTTTTGAGCCGTCATAAGGAGCTTTTAAGTGAACAAAGGTCAAGAGCAAAGCTCAGAAGAATGTGATCGCTCAGATTTCTGAATATAAACCGCCGTCGATTTTGTTTTAAAGCGCCAATGTTCTTGTTTCGCGGTTCCTTAACAACGTATTAAAAAAAAAAAGCTTTTTTTTTATTTTTTTTGGCGGTGGGCGTGAGTCACGCTCTGAAATTATGCGTAAGAATTCAAGCCTAACGACTCTGTCACCCTTGAAATCGTCGTTTCTTGCAGGTTGCGGCTCGTCTTATGACTCTTAATTAACAAATTCTGAACTGCGTACAAAGTTTAAAAATGAGTCCCTATACTCGTCAACGTGAGTAACAATTTAGAACGTCATCTTTTCTTTTTCACTCAGAAGCACTGTCATACAAGAGGCCTTAAAAGTTTTGAGCCCTCTTTTAATGACACTGGTTTCAAGGGGAAAATGAAAAGCAACGTTCAAATATGGTTACTCATGTCGGTTAGTATGAGTACTAATGTTTAAGCTTTGTACGCGTTAACAAGGCTCGTTTTGAGTTAAAAGAAATATAAAGAGCTGCTACCGCGCAGACGAGGGAGCCAGCGGTGCCCGTCATTGCGCCTCGACGCACTCAACGTCACTCAAACAACGAGGTAAGCTTCCGCTGACGAGACAAGCTTCGATCAATACAGGTCGAATGTTCCTCATGGCGAGTGTGCCGTCCGAGGGTATTTATCTTTCGAATTCACGTCAGAATGACTTTAGAAAGCGGGAGGTCGGATTCCGATTTTAAGTAGTGTTTTCTTTCGACGTGAAATACTGGAGATGAAACAGCGCCGCTTGGACTCGCATAGCCACCAATCTGAAGACATCCGCATGCCGACCATAACGAGCTTTGTCTCCTTCAAAATATGCAAATGTGGTTGCAGGCGCTACCTGCTACACAACTGACAGCCAGATTGTACAGCCCCAGGAAATCAACTGCCAGGATTTCCTCTCTGATATTAGTGTAGATGCCAGCGAAATCTCGATAAAAATCAAAGTTATCCATAAGTGCTTATTCCATTATAAATTTTATTAAGGAAGGATGTAGTGAATTGTTTACGCATATGCTGGTAAACATCTTTAGCCTGCATGTCTCTTAGCTTCGGATGTCCCATAAAAAAAGAAAACGTCGTTGTACCCGTCTTAAAATGTGGGGATGCTTTTATTACGGGTAACACCCACCCGATATCCTTATTGAGCGGGTTCCCTAAAGTGTTGGAGCGAGTTATTCATAACCGCACTCAGTGAAACTTGCACCAGAAGTTTGTTAGTTGCCAATACGAATTTTTAAAGGGGAGTTCGGTTGAGACAAAGCTCTCTACCTTTTTAACCTAATCTGCTCATGTTGTTAAAAGTAAAGGACAAGTAGATGTATTTGCAAAAATTTTTGCTATATGGCCTTTGCCCCAACGTGAGTGACTAGTACCAAGGTTACCTATCTTCTCGCCCAAACAGAGTTCGCATACATACGAGTACGCTGGGAGGAACGCACTTGTAACCTACATTCCTTCAGAAATTGAGAAACTTTATTCCCTGAAAGCAAAGGAGTAAAGTTCCTCCGCCCTCTGCATCTCGTTAAGACGGTCCCAGTATCGAGCAAATGGAGCTCAATAAGGCTTAAAGGGGACGCTAAGTTTATGTGCGGGGCGAGAGGAGCAGCAAATAAAAGCGTAACACGAGCTTTCCGCGAACTGTACTTATTTCCGAATCCAGCTTCTCTCACAGGTAAAGAAACGCTTTTCGAAAGCAGACACTCAGATTTTTCGTCGTCAGCACTGCGATGTTAAACGAAGACAACCGATACCCAATTACTTTGCGCACTTTACGTCTTACCTTTGCTATTCCTCGAGCGCACAGTTCCTTCCTGAGCAACCGCATATCACGGAGGAGTTGCAAACCATTCGCGAAACCAAAAAGCCGCTCTCAAAAGAGCAAATACGAAGCAACCTGCTTGCCTCATTTTTGCCCGGTAATCACGAAACATTGCGAAGCGTGAAAGACGGTTAAATCGCTCGCCACCAGATCGGCAGGGTCAAGAAGAGTAATTGCAAGTAGCTAGGTTAGGTGGCGCTAGGTACCGCCAATTTCTGGGCCACAAAAATAGTTTTGTTTGCTCACGCCACCATTGCGATTTATGAAATTTTATTAAATACACACATGTATATACATTACGGGTACTACAAGCATCAGTTGAACATATACAACGAGCGCATACACACACACAGCACATGCAAACATTAATACAACAGCACACTACCTCGTTTACTACTTCTGAGCTCTGCGCTTCCGCCTTTTATACAGGTCGTTTTGAAGGGACGGATTTTCTCGATGAGCACCTAAGTAATATATAATATTCCCAGCGTGTAGATTTTTCTTCAGTAATATCAAACCTCCGACATTATTTTGAACGGCTCAGGGGATGAATATCTCATTTCGTACAGGCCGAACCCCATGTAAGCGATTCAGCGAGCGACAATATGAGCGACGGCAACAGCGACGAGAGTCAGCGACGAGCGGCGGAGATTTCTCACTGTCACTGTTGCGTCATTCGGTTTTCGAATTTATAGAAAACGGCGCTCATCGTTTTAAGCAGGGAACACATGAGCGACAAAAACGGGCGCCGCGCGGCAGTTTCCATGGCAACTTGCGCGCACGCTGTGACATGGCGGCTTGGCATAGGTCCAATTCACAGCGTCCTGGGCAGTGGCTATGGGAATCAGCGCGCGGCGCCCGTTTTTGCCGCTCATATGTTCCCTGCTTTAGTCGCTTGCTCCCGCCGCTTTCATGCGGTTTTCCTCGTCGCGCGACTGACCGAGTGATAGCCAGGCGGGTCGCCGTCACTTGTCTCGTCGCTCACTAAATTGCTCGCATGCAGTTTACACCTGATTCTTTGAACGCCGATAAAATAAGCAGCTCCACTGCGGTTCCAAGCCATGTGTTTGCTTCCCCACGCAGCACGTCGTAAAATGGCGCGAAGGACGCCATTGTTTCTACCCGAGTATTTGTTTTTCTATTTATCCTGTTCCCGTGCGGCTGAACTAATCTGTGTAGAGAGTGTATTCACTCAGCTGGAAGCGATGCTTCACGGGCGGAGAAATCGCTTTTCGACTAACGTGAATGCGAAGTCGCGACTTGCGACAGGTGCTAAGTGTACGAGCTACGCCGTGGTGATTTAAAAAACTTCTAGCGCTCATTCAAGCGCTCCTCTTAGAAAGCAGTTTCTCCAGGAACCGTAGTGTATTTAATGGCATCAAAATAAAGGACAACCCTTTCTGTCTATTTTAACTATCATACCCCCTTAATGTTAAAATTTCGAACTGTAGATATACGTACTTTTCGTCGTATTTGAAGACTGTTCAATCCTTCCCCAGAGCGCAATCGCTCTCGGGGATTGAACAATAGGACATCGCAGACAAAAGTCACATTGGCCACTGTACAAGATAGAAGCTACGGCTCAGAGCCGCGTTCTAACATCACTAATTGCTGATCGATCGATATCTCCCAAAATCCTCAAGCGGTCTAAAACTCTTTAATGTAAAGCAGAATGTCAACCTTCGACACCCCGCCCCCTCCTATCACAGGCCGACCAGCGATATCAATGCCCGGCAGTTTACGTCATCTCCTTTTGCTGTTACAGCACTGATTCCTCGAACACACGATCAACACGGACAGATCGGCGACAATTTCAGTCTTCCTCCGCAACGCACAACACTGCCATTGCGATGTTGCTGCTATGTTTCTGACACGCGGGCATACAAATCCAGGTTGATGGTCGGTTGTCACTGGCATCAGGAAATTATGCCGAAAGCAGCGCAGGAGACACGCAGGCACTCGGCAGCGAAACCTGCCTGTCTTGGACGCAGTTCCCGCGATTTCCATAAGGACGTCATTGTCGCCACTGCGTTCCGTATGGTTCCGCAATTCGGAGAAGGCCGTCTCAGCCCAGTGCACGTAGCGATGCTGGCACTGCTCCGGAACTTCGCTGTTTCTAATGGCTTCGCTTGCTAGTTTGACAAAATGAGTGGTAAACACGTCAATGCTACCGAGATGCTCTCAACGCTTGGACTGAGAGACGGAATTACAGGTGGCCTTCGCTGCCGCTGAAGCTCAATCAACTCCAACAACGATTATTAAACAACGTGCGCGACGTTCTCGAAAAAATGAAGCCGAAAGAAGATGAGACTGGGGGGTGGAAGTTTTCTCCCGTCTGTCTGGAAACGCGCCGGTAGATGGGAGCGAAACGCGCCGTTTCTACATTTCCCCTCATTTTTTTCTTTCTTATACTCAGTGTAGCAATTACAGATTTGTGCTCGTTACTTGAAAAAATCTAATGGATTACAATTACAAATTACCGAGCCTCGAATGTAATGGATAACGGTTACAAATTACTTTCGCTGCAAAGTAACGGATTACTTTACTCGTTACGTTAGAAATTACTTTCACGTTACTTTTTTCCGTACGCTTATCCAGAAAACAATAGAAACAATTATGATATTTTTTCAAAATTATTCTGCAACACTACTTTTCATTTCTCCTACGCCCGTATTATGGTAGTCCTTGTAAAAATAAATATTGTATTCAAGAGAAAGTGTGCAGCTGCACTCCCGTTCACCTGTAAGCTGACAAGGCACCGAAAGCTGCAACCACACCCGCCATCCCGCTAGCTTACGGCCTCCGGAAATGATTCCTGGAATTGTGCAGACAAAGCTAGCGGTGCGCATGTTCAGTACCAGCGTCTACCTCCGCAACAAGATTCGGAGCTAAAGAAGCGATATATGAAAGCACCTTTTTGACTCTGGTTTTTCGCCTGTTATCCACGAGAAAAGAAAAAAAAACTTGTTCTAACGTTACAATGTATAGCCAATGCAGAATTCAGGTGACCTAGCTTACCTTGGTGTGTTTCCGTAGACTAGATTTTGTTGTTCTTGCTGATGACAATGTGTCTTTTTTGGCAAGCAAAGTATGCAATGAAACTCTAGGTTTCCGTCCTCCTTAATGCCCTGAATTTTGAATATCTCATTAAGAGATGGCCATAGAGACGACAGACACTCCATGACCGAAAACTCGACCAGTCAGAGAAAAAGTGGCGGTTACGGGTTATCGACCGTTCATCAGTTCTCACTCTCCTACCGATATTCGTGGAGGCCAGGGGAGGGGTGGGCATACAGAGCGAGAGAAGCGGGCCATCGCTCTCACAAAACAATAGAGGATGACACCACTTTTAAGCGTTCTCTCTCTTCTGTCAGCACTCCATAGAGGGCATAACACCCCCCCCCCCTTTTATGTTGAGAGTTAACTGTAAAGTGCGGAGAGGAGTGGACTCCACCACCATATCCAGACAAGTAAACCAAAAGAAGTATCGTCCGTACCCTCGAAGACGATGCTCTTAGCCTCGCGCCGGGCGCTTTTCATTCCTGCCTCAAGAGCGTGCTGGAGTACAGTAGCGCACATCAAAGACAAAGAGAATTCGACCCCCTCGCGCGAGGCTACATCGTCTGTTACGCGAGCTGTGAACCCGTGAATCTAGAGGGTAGGGATCCGCGTTTGATGTCTGTGCAGGTGGCGGGAGATGTCGAAGAAGTTGGAAAGGGTGAATCGGTGTAAAAGACATAAACAAATGAACACGAAGAGCTTTCTCCTGCCCGGGAGAAGAAGAAAAACATGATGGAAGGCGACGGAGAGCCTACTCGGCGTGCCTTAATAGATTTTTGTCTTTCGTATATTTGTACATGATTTGCCCGTTTATTTAGCGGTTCTAGTGACCGGTCATGCAAAAAATTGTATTTTCTTTTCGGCCCTTCTCCCCTTCCTGATGTTTTCTATTTTGTTGAACTTTCTCTCTTTATGTTGCTGAATGTTCTGTTCGTATTGATCCAATTACTGTATTATGCTCATATTTTTCAAAAATAACGAGTAATCAAAGTAATCGGTTACCAACATTTTGTAACGAAATTACATGATGAATTACTTCCGACACAAAGTAAAGTGGCGATTACAAAACTACTTGAAAAAGTAACGAATGTCTTCCCAGGTCGGAGCAGTTAATAAAATATTTAAGCGCGCTACGAGGACACGGAGGGCAGATCCCGCCGTTCTAATCCATTAATTTTTGGAATGGCTGACACTGACAAAGAAACTTGGGCTCAACCCGAGATCTTGATCACGATCCTGTGTTCCTAGAAACTTGGTATCAAAGTTGTATCTTCCGGAATCGAAAAAGCTCACCGTTTAGGAGCATTTCATCCGCAGAAACGTCGTCCCATCATTGTCAAGTTCTGATCGTTCAAAGAAAAGGAGGGCATTCTCGGTTCTGCGCACAAGCTTAAGGGCTCAGGCGTTGCAACTAGCGAAGATTTTCCTCTTTCTGTAAGGCTTGCACGCCGTCGTCTTCTTGATTTTGCCAGACCAAAGGGAACGCCTTTTCGGCTGCGTCACGATAAACTGTTTATAGATTGCAAGTGTTTTGTATTCGATGACGCTATCGGCTCGGTTGTTGAAAGATGCACGTAGCAATGCCGGCGTTCTTCCCGTTTGCCCACTCACAATCAAACTGCTAAACCCCAGGTTACAAAGAAGATATCTTCTATTCTTTTTATTTTGTTTACTAACATTAGAAGCCCAATCCCAAAGAGAGATGATGTGAATTCCCTGATTCAAACATGTAACGCCGATTTTGTGGTTCTTACTGAGATGTCTGAATCCCGACATATCAGATGCTGAATTGTTCCCTTCTTATCCATATTTTTGCGTGCATAGGTGCTACAGAATTACTAGAAAGGGGGAGGCGTACTTTTGGCTATTAATATTCAAATCGCGTCTCGGCTCATTCCACTTTCTACCGAACTAGACGTCATATGGGTTTACCTTCCCTACGGCACCCTTTGTTGTACTGGGCGCATGTTATAGGCCACCTGATAGTAATAAGGAATTCCCATTTGAGCTTGATGAGTGTGTTTTTGAACTCGCTACTCAATATCCTAACGCTTCTGTTGTATTTTTGGGTGATTTTAGTTACCCGAATATTAATTGGTCTACCTTCACATCCACTTGCACTTCCTCTCAAGAATTTATAGATCGTTGCCTAGACTATAACCTAACAAATATTATCACCCAGCCTACTAGAATTTCCAACTGCTGCAGCAATATACTCGTCTTATGCTTAAGTCAGGAACCTTCTCTTTTAGCAGCGTTACCGACTTAACAGGAATTAGCGACCATCTTGTCATCGACATCACATCTCTCTCTCTCTCTCTCTGTTCCTCGGAAATCACCTCATTGCAAATACATTCGCTTCTACGCGAGGGCCGACTACGTGTCTGTCAACTCAAGTATCGAATACTTTTACCAATCATTCTCTGTTAATCTTGAGGAAAGAGCCGTCGATGAAAATTGGACGCTCAATAAAAATAAGCTAACCCACTTGGTTGAGCGCTTCGTCCCACTGACCCGCGTCATATATGATAACTGTCACCCATGCTATAACAAAACAGTCCATAGTCATGCTACCAAGAAAAAGCGACTTTATAGACGAGTGAAGTCTGTCAACAATTCAACCTCGTGGGATTCATATCATGCGTGTGTTAGAACATGCAAAACGGCAATTACTGATGCTAAAACAAAGTTTTATACTCACGACCTCCCTAACATTTTAACAAATAAACCCAAGAAAGTTCTGAAAATTGGTCAACCCAGCTCTGTCTCTTCCTTTGTAGTTCAGAAACGACAACGGCATCCACTTTCAGATGAAGACAACGCTCTTTTCCTTAACCATTTCTTCACATCAATCTTTACTAAAGAAGACCTGCTAAACGTACCCGACCCATGCCCATTATCTCACTCTCAGATGAATCCTCTCATAATTGACCACGCGGGCGTATTGAAAGCAAGAGACAACCTAAAGGCCTCCTCGAGCTCTGGAGACGACCACATTAATTCGAAAGTATTAATAAACACTAAACACATTTCCTCTGTTTTCCTCTGTGATATATTCTCACAATCGCTCATGCTTTCCATAGTTCCACGTGACTGAAAAATAGCTAACGTAATACCTGTTCACAAAACTGGTGATCGCCAACTCATAAGTAATTACCGTCCCATCTCTCTCACCAGCGTTCCATCGAAGCTCATGGAGCATATACGTTACTCAAATATAATAAACTTCCTTGACTCTCATAACCTTCCTTTTGAACATCAGCATGGATTTGGTAAATCTTATTCGTGTGAAACCCAGCTAACCGCCTTCCCTGCTGATATTTATTCCAGCTTCGATTCGAATATTCAGACCGACGCCATTTTCATTGACTTCTCTAAAGCATTTGACAAGTTCACACCAACGTCTTTTAACAAAGCTTAACGATATTAATATTCACCCTTCTGTTGTTAAGTGGATTTCTGAATTCCTAATTAACCGTAAGCAATATTCCTCGTCAACGACGTCAAATCTCCCACTTCTACCGTAACGTCAGGTGTCCCCCAGGGAACCGTACTTGGCCCCCTTCTTGTCCTAATCTATATTAATGATCTCCACCGCAATATAGCTTCTCTGTGCGCCTGTTCGCCGACGACTGTCATTTACCGACCCATTCTTTCACACCATGGTCATCATGCTCTCCAGGAAGACCTTGAGTCTGCAATCCATTGGTGTGAAAAATGGCAGATGACGTTAAACTTTAATAAATGTAGATCCCTATCATTTTCCCGCAGTTCGCCTGCCACACCATTCTCGTATTACCTCACTAACAGTCAAGTAATAGTAGGCTCATCTTATAAATACCTGGGTGTTCATCTCACCTCTGACCTACCATGGACTACTCACATAACTTCTGCTATTTATAATACTAACCGTTCTCTCGGATATTTGCGCCGTAACATCAAACTTCCTACACAATCCGTAAAACGACTAGCGTATACTACTCTTATAAGATCAAAGTTAGAATACACCTCATCTATATGGTCTCCATGGCAGTCCTACCTCGCAAATAATCTAGAATCCGTCCAAAACAGAGCCCTTCGTTTTATTTATAACAACTACTCACCATATACCAGCATATCAAGATTACGCCAATCAGCTAACCTTCATTCACTTTCCCTTCGCTGCCGAGTATCACGCCTTTCTCTCCTCCATCGAATTTTTATCACAATAGCCACCTCAAAGAATCACTGCTATCACCTCCCCATCGTATTTTCCCGCGTCTAGATCACCTATGTAAATTACGTCCATTTCGATCATCAACTGTCTCTCACCATACTTCCACACTACCATTGGCCATCGAGGATTGGAATTCACTACATCACAACATCGTTTCTATTAATGATACTACTAAATATTGTTGAAGCCATTACCCTCTCTTTATCGAACCTACCTAGCTAGCTTTACAGTGTTATATTTGTGTTTACTGTTCTATCTTTTTTTTCTGTTCTCTTGCCACCTCCTTGTATAATGCCCCACGGGCCCTCAAGGAAAATAAATGATGATGATAACTTCCAATGTCCCTTTAGGGTCAATACCACCTAGAGTGACAAGCCCTTCTAATACCTCCTGTCCACATCGGCGTGACGTCAACCGATGTGTCCGGTTACTCCGGTCACCTCGACTCGGCTCGGCGATGCCGAGCCGAGCCGCCGGGCAAGATAGCCTGTTCGCCCACGCTGTTCGTCCGTCGTCAAATACGTTGTCAAATTCGTCGAATACGCAGTGGTCAAAGGTAGAAGGTATTTAATATGTACACAGAGCTTAGAACGTCCAGATCGTTGCGTGTTTCGCGGGGATTTGTCGTCGTCTTTCCTTTAGTCAGCTCTTGTCCTCAGCAGGATTCAAACACTAGACCTAAGCCAGTTAAGGAATCGCTGATGAAGTGCATGCCTTTGAGTAAACTCCGTGACTTAGGATTACATAGGTTACATAGAACTGAACAGTAGGGTAGTTGTCGGGAAACATTATTGTGCGCACGTCCAATAAAACGTGGCCTAATAGAAACCGTTTCCTACTAGCCCTGATCTCAAATTCATTTCCGCCCAGGTATCCAGGGGCCCACGTTTCTTGCACGCTTCTTCCACATCACAGTTCGCATCACAGCACCCACTGTCGAGTACGGATCATACCTTGTTCGGTCAGAAATATTTTCAAACTAAAAATGAATTCGACGAAACGCACTACGTCTTAGTCTCGGCGGCCATTGCCGTACGACTGAAAAATAGAGGAGATGCCAGGCGGCCGTGCCCATGGCGTGACGTCATAGGAAGAGCGGAAAGTCTTGTCAGTCTAGGTGGTGTTGGCAGTATCCATTCTTGGTTCTCTGTTGTTTTAAACGTTTGTCAATAACTGACATTCGCTTATATAAAATGCGCAGCTGTTGATGTAGGCAAATTATATTAGCTGTTTTTTATGAATGCGCGTTACTTTTTATCGACTGCGACGTTCTACGGCAAAATAGTATCTCGAATAGTCGAGTGGTGCTCAACCAACAGGCTATCATTGAATCTGTTGAAAATCCATATCTTGTTGATGTGCAGACGATACAATGTATCGCAATACGGTTACGTTCTGTAAGGAACGCTAATGAAGCGTGCATTTGTAAAATACCTTGGCGTGTGTATAGTAGCGCACTGACGTTTGCTAATCATGTGTCTTTTAATATTGGCAATGCAACAATGGTGTTGGGTATCATGTCACGCCCTACATAGCACTTCAAAAGGCGGAGCCAAGGCAAGGTGGGAATGTAACCCTGGCCATTTAGTATCTTTCAAGCAGGTCACGACACATCGCCGTGAGGTTGAGGTGCCATTTGGCGGGGAAGCCTCGCGGGGCATTCGCTCTGCGTCCACCAGATATCAACTCGACACCCTGTCACACACGTTTTAACATGAAACGTTCTTTGGCTAGGGTGTTCGGCATTTTATGAAGCCCAGATAAAAGTGAATGCGGGATAAAAGTGTGGCCGAGAAACTCAACACTGATTATCATCGTTATCGGGTGGGAGAGGAGGGGTGAGGTGTTCGACGTTGGTTGGTTAACGGGGAGGTCATTTGACCAGAGGGGTGGGTATATGAGGAGGAGCTCCACCACCTGTGCGCACTAAGGAAGAGGAGTTCGAGAGTATGGAAAGCTCTGGAAGATGCCCAGGTTTATCAGCCCAATTAGCGGAAGTATCGCACCTAATTCTAAGAATAACTATCAAGTATGCACATGACGCGCGTTAAATTATCTGATGAAGAGCGCCGTGACCGTAGACGTCTGACGTCTGGATGCTCAGAGTATCCCAAACGTTCGTGATGCAAGGATGTTTCACGTATCCCCCCAAAGATTGCCTAGCAATTTACCATAATTTTTAATTGTGTGCCTAAGCTGGATGCGGGTTAGAATTCTGCTCCGCTGCTTGGAATTTTTTTTGTCTCTGACTGAGGCAACAAAAATTGAAGATGTGCAGAGAAAGCTCCTTCGCGTTGTGTAAGGCCACTCCTTTGGACGTCGATTTTATTTTGGCTTTACGTTTTTTCTTGATAAAGTTTCCTTGAGGCCCCTATATGAAGGAACAACAGAGCGTGACCCAACGTTTTTGCAAAGCTAGTAAACGAAATTGTAGAAAATAGTATGTTTTTAGCTAACGTAAATAGTCATATCCCATCTCGTTCGACTAGAAATCATTCTGCCTTTTATATTAATACGATGCATTTTTGGTCACCTTCAACGCGCATAGAATCGCTTTTTTAGTCACTCGAAAAACTCGGACACACTTATTCAGTGACTTCACTATTTTCAGAAAGCAAGTGGAATGTTGCCACGGTGACTTAAGTGTATGCTTGGTCCCTTACTTTTTCTTGTTTGTTTTGCTTTAGTTATTCCCTTTTCTTTTTTCATGTATCTTGTTTTCGCACCAAAGTGCTGGTTGTTCTTGGATACACTAAAATAAAATTATTAATAATATTATTATTAACAATATTGGTACTGCTAATAATCTTAATATTATTAGGATGCTTCAAAAAGTCTGTAGAATTCAGGACCATCAATGTGTCTACAGAGGTATGTTCCTTCCCTGAGATGACATTCCCGTCGAAAGGGCTATTTGAAAATTGGAAGCTAACCTCATGCCTTTAAAAACTATTCTGATGTTATTTTGATAGAGAAATATGGCGAATTGCTAGGCAATTGAGTTGAAGACATGAAACGTTCTAGCTGCACAAACGTTTGACGATACTCTGAGTTTCCAGACGCCAGGCGCCTACGTTCACGGCGCTCTTCATCAAATAGTTCAGCGCGTACCATCTGTACACGTGATAGTAATTCCTAGAAGGAAGCGGTACAACCGCTAATCGGCCTGATAAACTTGGGGATCTTGCAGAGACTTTTATACTTTCGAGCTTCTTTCTCAGTGCGCACAGGTGGTCGAGATTCTCTCTCGCTTACCTCTCTCCCCTCTCCCACCCGTCAACCAATCGGTGTCGAGTTTCGTGGCCGCGCTTTTATCTGGGCTTCACAAAATGCCGAACACCTAGCCAAGGACCGTTTCACATTATTAGCAACTCAACTCACGGCGGTGTGTCATGACGTGCTGGAAAGACACTCGCTTAATGATCTGGGTTCGACTCCCGTCTGACGAAAATATTTTTTTGTACTGCTATTTTAATTTACCCCCCCCCTCTGCACAGAGTGCCGAACACCTAACCAAATAACCTATCGTGTTAATATTTTCAGACGGTGCCTTCGCCAAAACGCTAAAATATTTAGCGTTTTGAAGATCCGCTTCCTTCACTGTCGAATCGCCGTGAACTTTCAGCGCCTGTCCCGATTCGGTCATATAAGAGTATATGTAACGTATTCGTCATGTTGAGAGTTCCAAGTTTTTTTTTATATTATCACAACAATAAAACATACGAAACTTCCACCCAATGAGAAGGGACCGTCTGAAGTATCGCTGCCTCAAAGTAGAAACGACATGTGCCTGGACTCGGCCTATTCAAGTGTTTCCTTTTGGGCTCCCGTTCATGTGAGATTCGAGTCTACAAAGAACGTCGAGACGGTACGAAAAAAAAAGAAGAAAGAATGCACGTTAAGGTTACCGGCGAGGCCAAGCGTTGAGACGATACTATCCGTTACGTGACGTGGTACAGCTTCCAAAATGTTATTTCCGATATGCAGCGTATTGTGCCATCCTTCTGTCTCTAATGTCAGGTGTACGTGTTCGCCTGTATCTTCTTTATGGTCATATGCTTTTGTGTTCTCTTGAACGTGCGTCCGGAGTCTTTCGAACAATAAAGGTGTATATCGATCGGTCGGCCCTTGTTTGATGTGCCGGTGCTCCAATTTACTTAAGGCGGTGACTGGATTGCAAAAAATACATTTAGGATGTAAGAACCTTTTATGCCTTTTGTATGTCGGAAAGAACGGAACGCCGGCAGGTTGATATGCGAATAGCGTAAGTTTCGTGGTAGAGTCACCGCTGCATCCGTGTATCTCTGTCTGTGTGCGACATCCGTTTCTGGACGGAACTATTGGCCCATGAAGGGTTTACACAAGAAATGTGAGCATAAAAGTTCAGAGCGCACACATCTAAACAAGAAACAAAAGATTATGCTCTCTCGGTTTCATACATTGTGCGGTGTTCACTGTAAATCAAAATGCACAAGCTGATAACGGTTTAACGTAGACGGTAGTCGTAAGCAATCTTTTCCACAGTTCGAGCGAGGTGTAGGCACTACCTAATTACCTCTATGTCTCGTTGATTAACTGTTTATATCCTTTATTTGAAGATGTGCCAGATCACGTGTATTATTGATATTGTTTCGTGTTGCTGATTCATTCCACAAACTTAACCGGTATCTATACAGGTTGGAGCGCTCTAATCACACTAACCACATGGCAGTGGTAAAACAAGTTGGTACTTCGTGCTCTATAAGGCACTTTTTTGTAAATATGTCCGAGTCATTTTTTTAGTACGTGTATAAGCGCGTTGTAGGTTAGAAGATTTTGCTTGTCTTCATACCACTTGACAACAGTTTCGATGAGACTGGAAGAGGGAACTAAAAAGGAGCAAATATCGAACACTACAGTTTAAGTATCACTCATTAAAACTGATTATAAAACAATGTAGAGTGAGGAAGAAGTGCAGGGTGGGATCAATTTCACCACCTTGACTACAGTGGGCATAATACGCATTATGTCATGATAACGTATTTTCGGCGTGTCAAGTGCCTGAATGATACGTACTTGTTCCAAACGGTGACAAGCATAAAAATAAAATATAGACCGTCTGAATTTGAATATCGACGCATAGAAAATATCTATCTTCCTCAATATTGTTTTTCGCAATTTACTCAATACCTAAACATTGTTCGAAGGAAAGTTATGAATGTACATACAGCACAATAATCAAAGTGACCAGCAAAAAAACAAGTTCAGATCCGAAGTGTATCTTGAACTCCCGGTAAGCAGCGGAATGGCAAGTACATTAATTTCTTTAGAGTTAATTAATTATCATTATTAATTAAATATAAATCACTAGAACGCGTAGTAAATTAAATAAAAAATGTAACAACCATGACAGTTGGCGCATTTTGTGGCTTGACACTTACTTGCTAAATTAAGCTCAATTCGGCGGGACATAATTTCGCCTAAATTTAGTGGCCGTTTAACGGTTTTCTGTGACGCTTTCCTTTTTTTTTTACGTGACGTTTATTTCATGGAAACCAGCTTTTTAACACTGTGTTAATACAATCCTCCCGCCCTGTATTCCTTGAACTGCTGCGCATTGGGCTTGATCGCTGCGCTTCTCGATTGCGTTCGCGAAGGTTATAGTGTCCGAAAACCTGATCGCCTTGTACGGCCGATTGTGTGTGTACCCTATATTCTTAAGAGAAAATTCAAACATGAAAAAGACCTGATGACTGGTTTCATGGTCAACTGTCGGCAATTAGTTCAAAAACTCGCACCGTTTTTGTCTCTATCCACATTATTGTAGTGTCGTTATTGGCAGCTTATAGAAGAAGCAATATTACCTCCCGTTGTCACTCATCCGCGTGTTTAACGGTTTCCTTTGTAACCCTTTTTTTGAACTATAAATATGTACAGTTTTCAAGGAACGCGTTGGTATCTCATACAATGTTTTACGAAAGAGTTACACGCAAAGGACAGAACACGGAAATCACAGAAGATAAGCTGTCCGTGTCCTGTCCTTTATGTGTAAGTCTTTCGTAAAAAAATTGTATGCAAAACCAACGCGCTCCTTAAAACACTACACTATTCTGAGATCTAAGTGTTTTTCCCATCTATTTCTGCTAGGCCTCGGACCTCTGGAATTAGAGCTAGTTTTATGGGAAGATGTGCTGTCCGTGTTCCGTCCTTTACGTGTAACCTTTCCGTAAAAAAAAAAAAATTCTATAAATATGTCGTCACAACTTTAGATACACAGCAGGGTGCAGTGGCCACTGATTAATTTTATGACCTTCAGTATTTATTCCGCTATTTTTTGTGCCCGAATACGGCGCATTAAGTGAGTGTTTGTTTCACTGAGATAAAATAGGCTCTTTTGAACAGTGCGCGCCCTCTAATGGCCGCTCCATTAATTATCCGATTCCGCCATTAGGGTGGGCATGCACTCTGGGCATGGATTGGCGCTGTTCCAGCGTTCGGTGAAGGCTCGTATCCAATCACAGGCTCCGTGCCAAAGATATGGCGACCGAGAATGTTGCTTGATGGCTCAAGAAAAATGAAAGACGTTTTTTACAAATTTCTGTAACGCGCAACAAGAGCGCAGCTCTTAAGGAGGAGGAGGAGAGGAGGGCACGGAAGGGAGAGTATGCCGCTTACCCTTATCCGTGCCCTCTCCCTCCTCCTCCTCTCCTCCTCTCAGTGAATTTGTTCATGGGTGACATGACCCGAAGTCATGTGACGTCATTTTCCCCGTTAAATTTAGCGGAGAAACTAACGTCACGTGACCTCAACGGGAGTTCAGTTTCCGCGCTAAATTTAGCGGGGAAAATGACGTCACACGACTTCGTGTCCCGTCGCCCATGAACAAATTCAGTTTCGCAGCTAGATGTAGCGGGAAAATTGACATCGCGTGACCTCAACACCAATTCAATTTCCCGCCGAATCTAGCGGGGCGGTTACGCCGACGGCGATGCCACGAAACATGGGAACGGGTGGTTAAGAGCTGCTTGTAAAATGTTTACTAGTATTTAATTCCATCTATTTAGCACGGTCGACATTTCGGCTCAATATTATTTTTACCTCGTAGTATTTATAAACAGGCAGCCGCCAAGTATATTAAATTAAACGGCCATCACCAGAACTGGCTGGGTATTTTTCTTAGAAAATGTTTCTTGTTATTTTTAAAGTGCCCATGAACGGCTCTTGGCCTGAGTTGTTTGCACAATGTACGAAGTAAAAAAGACAAAAAACCGGCAAGCAGGAATGTTAAAAAAATGGTTCATACTAAAGCAACGTAACCACTTACAAACATGTCATTGAAATGCAAAGAAGTTACTTCAAATGCTGGGAGGAGAGGAAAAAAATTAAAAAGGCGTGCCGCCTGATATTTATACAGAAGCTGTGATCGGAGTTTCGTGTGTGCCCGTTCATTGTTGTCCCTTTGCTCCAGGCCTACCATGTCTATCCTTAACCAGCTCGCCTGCCTACTTCCTTTAACTGTAATTGTGTTGTCGGAGACCCAACATTCGGAAAGCAAAAAAAGAAAAAGAAAACAAAACGACATGGAACTTTTCAGAGAACGCGAAATGAAAGAGTACTGTAGGAGAAAGAGACGAATCAATCACGGTTCGCCTTTATTTACGGAAAGAATAATGGGAAGGTATCGATCGGCGTTTTTTAAGAATAATAAGTAGGAAATAAACCCTTTCTAACAAGAACAAGAATAAAATAAAGCTGCTACATTCAAGCAAGGCACGTTCAATCCATTAGGCCTAACAGGGGTAGTGATGTTGTTCAATTGCGAGCCTATTCTCTGCAGCTGCTTTTCAAACGAAATGAATTCTCTAAAGTTAGTCTCAGAGTCCCTTTCTCATGCGGATTTGTTTGCAAGAGAAGTATTTTAGTTTAATGGTTTGTAATTTTGCAGGACGGAAGTGCGGTTTCTGGGTTACACCCTGGAATAACAAACAATGCCATAGACATGTCTCCGGTTTTTTTTGTGAAAATATTCTTAATATAAAACCATTATAGCATCTACGTCAGTTCATAGGTTTGCCAGTTTCGATTCGAGTATTAGTTCATCGTGAAATTTTAATATGGGTTGGCCTCCGGTTACAGTTTCTACAATAATTTTGGTAATTATCGGCTTTAAATTAAGGTTTTAATCTGTTCCGGTTCGAGTATCGTCTTTAAAAAAAATTGTGAAAGATACACTTATACGGATTGTGCACGCGAGTTTTGAGCAGGGGCCAGGAGTACATAATATAGGGGGCTCATAGTCACGATCATACCTCGGCAAATCCCACTCATGAGGGCCCTCACTCACCCTCACTCACCCTCATCTTCACAGGTGATGTGAGGGTGAGTGAGTTTCTGAACCCCGAAAATTCATGAGCGTGAGGGTGATTGAGGGCCGTGAGGGCTGTGAGGGCCGTGAGGGCGGTGAGTGCGTGAGGGGCGTGAGGGACATGAGTGCGTGAGGGGCGTGAGGGCGGTGAGGGGCGTGAGGGCCATGAGTGCGTGAGGGGTGTGAGGGCGGTGAGTGCGTGAGGGGTGTGAGGGCCATGAGTGCGTGAGAGGCGTGAGGGCGGTGAGTGTGTGAGTGGCATGAGTGCGTGAGGAGTGTGAGGGCCGTGAGGGCGGTGAGTGCGTGAGTGCTGCGAGGGCCATAAGTGCGTGAGGCTTCCTTCAGACGGAGCAACTTTCTCAGCAATTTTGGTGTTCCTGGCGGGTTGTTCCCTAGCTTTCCCTAGATCGACACGAATTGCTGAGATCGGGCCCGGCTCGAAACAAGCGAGCGACTCGGATCAATTTGAAGACGTTTGAAGCGGCTGCATCCAATCAGGGACGCGATGTTTTTCACGTGATACCTCGTGCCGGTGATGATGACAACAGAATACTTGGTTCTGGTTTGAAATTGATCGTTTTTGGAAATAAACTGTTTCAGCAAGATGCATTAGTATTCTCAACGAGATTTAAATGCTTTAAAACACGTTTAGAGCGTAATTGTATGTCAAAATAGTGAAAGAAAAATCAAATTTCAAGATGATGGCAAATTGCAGCAATTGGCTGCGGCGTGTGAACGCGGGCAGCCCGTGTTGCTGGTGTTGCGACGTCAAGTTTCTGGGCGAAATTGCCCCATCTGAAGTGGGCCTGAGTGGCGTGAGGGCCATGAGTGCGTGAGGGGCGTAAGGGGTGTGAGTGCGTGAGGGCCGTGAGGGCGGTGAGTGCGTGAGGGGTGTGAGGGCCATGAGTGCGTGAGGGGTGTGAGGGCATGAGTGGCGTGAGGGCCATGAGTGCGTGAGGGGTGTGAGGACGGTGAGTGCGCAAGGGCGGTGAGTGGCGTGAGGGCTATGAGTGCGTGAGGGCCGTGAGGGTGGTGAGTGCATGAGAGGTGTGAGGGCCATAAGTGAGTGAGGGGCGTGAGGGCGGTGAGTGGCGTGAGGGGCATGAGTCGTGAGGGGCGTGAGGGCCGTGAGGGTGGTGAGGGCCGTGAGGGCGGTGAGTGCGTGGTGCGTGAGGGCCGTGAGGTTCAGTAAGGGTGAGTGAAGGGCTGAAGGTGAGTGTGACTCTGAGGATGAGGGTGAGTGAGGGGCTGAAGGTGAGTGTAGCTGTGAGGGTGAGGGTGAGTGAGGGGCTTAGGTGCGTGTGGCTCAGAGGGTGAAGGTGTGTGAGGGCAACCTAAAATGCCGACCTCTGGTCACGATAAGTCAGATAATTAAATATCATCCGTACTTTTGCACCACCTGCCGTGCGCCTGATGCACCCGTGGTAATTTTATTGCAACCTCGCGTTTCTCTTGCACTCCAAGTCTTCCTAAATTTACTAATTTAGTAAATTTCGATCACGCTTATCGATTTTTTAATGGGAACTTTATGTTTATTCTTACTAGGCTACTTAGAAAACAAATTAACAAGTTTTAGTTAATTACTTACTTATGGTGGTAATTGACATCGTTAATTCGATTCACGGCTAAAAAAACCTGTGAAGCTTACAATTTTTTTAGATATCTCGATGCGTAAGATACCCGAAGTTGTTAGCGATTCTATGGTATCTGCTACACAATTGGAAGCAAATAAATTGATAGATGTAGGTAAAGTGTAATAAAAGTTCACAATTGTAAATAACAAATAAGTCTAACGACTTATTCTCCGTCTGTAGTCGGTAAGAGCAACCATCATATTTTTACGAGACAGAAGGGCAAAAACCATTAAGAATCTGAATCGCCTGCCAAGTTTTTAATCTCTCTGTAAGTGGACTACACGAAAGTAATTGTTTAAATACCGAAGTCAGTGTATTCTTGATAAATATTATTCAATATTTGTATGGATTGAGTTAATATCACAAGGGTAGAGAAAATATACCTGATGCGGTATTTCTCAAATTACCAACGGGATTTATTACAGTGGATTCTGTAAGTGAAAAGTCATACAACGACCATGCAATAAAGTAGGGGCACCTGCCTATATTGACTGGAAAGATCATCGTTGAGAGCAATAACGCACAAATTCGAACATATTGTCACCGTGGTGGGTTTGGTTTTACTGGTGAATGTGGGTGGCTCTCTCTGCGTTGAAAATATTCACAAAAGGAATTTAAAGGTGATGTTACCGGTTCCGGCAAGAGAAAGTACTTAACGTTCCATACCGATTCAGCTCAGCGGACGTAAACCTTGCCTGTCGCTTTTTTATTATTATTTTTTATTATTCTTGTTTAATTTGGGCTTCCTTAGAAATAACATTACATGCCGGGTTCTAAAGTGCACGACTGTGATTCATTTAACTTACATTTTAAGCCTGTTCACCCTCTTTCTGCGCAAAATCAGACTTGAACAATCGAAGTGAGGACGGGCTAACGGTAGCCATATGTCTACAACGCTAGGTACCGTTAATTTGTTGTCCCCACGGAGTCGGTAACATGACCTTAAAATCACTCCTGCGGCTATTTTAACCGCGGGAAGTAATTCCCTTCACCAGCAAGCCGGCCTTGGCAGATTTTCAATTAAAAATAATCATCTGTCACGGGGACTCATAATGTTCCATACCTACCTGGGTATTTTGCTTAGTGTGCATATGTGGCACCGATTAAACAGATAAAGTTCACATCCGCAGATACAAGTTTTGCAATCACTGGAGGCGCAATTATCAGATTGTTAGTGCATTTGGCGTGGTAAAGCAGAATCTCTGAATGAAATAAAAATAACTGTTTAAGTTCAAAACGGTAGGGGGAGCTATTTAGCTCGTAGATTATTGTTTCCTATGTCGCACATACAAAACCTAGAGTCCACGAAAGTTTATTGTTTTAATGAAACATTTTTTTTATATTCACTGGACAAGTGATGGTAATATTGACAGTAGCGTAGTCATAAAAGCGTGTTGTGATGTGCATTCGGATTATACAACGATCGAGTTTGTTTATACAATTAAATTTATTTTTTGTATATTAGACTTTGTTTGTTTGTTTCATTGTTTTGAGGTGGGACCGGGGCGGGGGGGGGGGGGATTAGAGATTTTGATTCAAGAATCAACTTCCCTGCGTACTTTCAGACAGTGCATGGTGCGACTGAACAAATAAAAAGCGTTTTTTTTTGGAAAGCTACGTTGGTAAATTGAATTATGAAAAGCGAATCCAATTCAGCTGGAGCACGAGGGACTACACAGTAATGACAACTCACGTAGATCAATCCAAACCATGAACACGATCGGCTTGAGTCCGTGGATTGAAATCAGTTCTCTGTCGGTTGATAGTTTCTCATGAGAATCGGTATGGTGCAGTCGGCGGGAATACAAGAAGGGTATCACTGTCCTTGAGGGCGGCGAACAAAAAGCAGATAAACTTGACTGGGCAACACCAGCACGAAGGCGTGCACTGTCCGCCAAGAGAGCTTGTAAGTTTCTGGCTCTTCCGTCTTTGGGCACTTCCGTCTTTCCCATGAATCTCTGGCAAGTGAGTGGCGCTGAGCAGCACCCAGCCACCAAAGCAACTGCCATTCCTTTCTTGCAGCTTGGAGACATGGCTATATTTTCTGCGGTGTCACCCCCTAAAGATGATGAAGCGGGCCTTCCTCAAATGAAAATGCGCCCCCGGGACGCGAGTGTGCGTAGCCATCTATACCCCCAAACCCCTGAGCTGACAGTTCAGTGGGAGCTACGAGCTCGCCTAACCAATCAAACGCCTCCTCTTCACGTCACCAGACCAAGCTTTCTGCGCGTGGGCGGGGAGCGTGGCAACGTGGCGAAAGATAGACGTACGGCTGGTACCACGAGCACGTGGCTTCCACCGCGCTGTCAGCTTCAGGGGTGTTCGGAGTGCACTCCCGCTCACCGCCTCCATCCCCGAAAAAGCGAGGAAGGGCAGGGCCGTCTGGCGAAACCAGCGGAAAGAAGCACCCGATTCGATCGGCCGCCGCCGGCGCTCCGAGCGGCGCCGCTGTCGGCCGTGTCCCCGGGCCCTCTCTGTGACGACTCGGAGGCCGAGAATCGAAGGCACGGGGTCGGACGCCAAAGCGGCGGCGGCTTTTCTCCGCGCGCGGAATGCAGCCCGGAGTCTCGCTTTCCCTGACAGCCTCTGGTCAGAGTTCCTTCAGGGCCAAGTCCCGCCGCCGCGCTCGCTGGACACTCGCGCCTCCGGCGAGATAAATTCCCGCGTCCAGAAAAGGAGGATGCGCGGCAGCGGGGGCTCCGTCTACTCAAACCACGACAAGTGCGGGGCCGGCTACTCCGAACCGTGATGCCGGCGCTGATGCTAGCCGTCCTCGCGTGGAGCGCCGCCTTAGGCAGCAGCACGGCCCGTTCAACCCGCACCCTCGTAGTTCTCCCGTACGAAGACGGCTGCCGGTCTTTTAACGCGACCACCTTACGGTACACCACAGAAACTCTCCTCAAGGGCCACGACCTGCTCAAGACTCACCTGGAGGAAGTGAACCTCACCCTGCACATCCGCAACGCCACCGATGACGCCTGCCAGACTGGGGGACTGTCGTCCCTCATCCGGGCCATGCAAGACCCCGGCGTGGCCGGAGTCGTCGGTGGCCTCAACGAAGACGTGTGCGCCGCCGGCGAGGCCCTCGCCAGGATGCACCGCAAGCCGCTCGTCGTGTGGAACTGCCACGGCTGGCAGAGTGGATCTGACGAGGCGCCGCCGGGGTTCGCCAGAGTGGCGCCCAACGTGGCGCTGGCCACCTTCGCACTGGCCTCGTCCCTCAACGACCTGAGGGTCAAGTACGCGGTGCTGGTGGTGTGCGATCAGCAGCCCTGGACCGCCCTGGCCACGGAGCTGGAAGTGAGGTTGAGGCCGTCCGGCGTGGTAGTGCACCGTGTGATCGCGCTCTCGTCGGATGCCACGCTTGCGGACGTGGACACGGAGCTTAGGGTCATCCGGGCACCGGTCAAAGGTGAGCCCCTGGCTATGCGTTTGCGGTCCTAGCTCACGCTACCTTGTGGGAAAAGCACCAGTGGTCCTTGGGAACGGGAACTATAACAACAATTCATCACCCGGGCGTAGAGATGATATGTCCTCGCAAGATACCGCAAATGTCCATGTTGTTCCTTTGCTCGTTGTGAGGAAGTAGCAAATTACATGCTGCGCAATGGTACGGGACAATCCCGAAGAACGCGCGCTCCTGTGTCAGTGGAGGTTCATGGACATCTGGTGCCACAGGATTGCGCGTCTGGCACTGCGAGTATGAAGAACATTCACTCTAATTGTTTGCACTTCAGAAGAGGTGTTAGCTTTGGCAAATCTTCTTTCACGCTGGCTGCGCACGAAGGAATGATAAAATTTGCTGCGAACAGTTAATCTCACACAGACAAATTTAATAAATCACATCCCCAATAATTTGACGTAAGATTCGATTTATCCGAAGCTTACATCTGCACGACAGAGACAGCTTCCGGGACCTGTATGTATGTTTTCCAGTACATTTATTTTGTGACTGAGGACTTTCTACACACAGGTTGCCGTCAAACAAAACGTACAAGTAATTTTGATGTGGGCGAGGAAATGAGTGTCCAAATGTCAATGACTACATTCAAATTCTGGTTCATGTATTTTGTAAAAACGTTGTGTTTGTGCACATCTTCACACTTTCGGAAATAAGTTCTACCTTCACACTTTCGGAAATAAGTTCTATGATCTTAGACGAGGAATCAGCTCTTCACTGAGGTTACTTTGACATTCAAGAAAAAATTCAGCAACACAGAACTCGAGCTGATAATGGTGTAACTACGAAGCCTGTAACCAGTGTTTTGGGGATAATTATTAGACTTTTTCCGTCTAACTTTTTTTAGGGATACAAAACAAGTTGTTTCCCTCTTTCTACTTGAAACAGTTTCCGTGTGAAGTTTTCCCGTCTTGCATTTACTCCATTATTCGATACAATGACGATACACACCCCGTGGTCAACCCTTAAGCCACGGCCACGCTGCCAACACAACATAAAAAACAATTCTGAAGACACTGACTGGCGCGTGTTTCTTCCCTGTATGAGGAGCCTTTATAGAGATCGTATTAACGGAACTACACATTAAAACAAGTGGAAGAAAACATGCATTAACACGAGCGCGAGATCCTCCGATTTCGGCTCACTATAAAGATCACGTGCTATAGTACTGGGGAACGCCGCCAGGGCGTCGAAACAAAAAATGACACCGCCTGTCGGGAAGATCAAAACACATCATCCGTGTTCTTTTTTTTTTTCTCTACTTGAAAGGAAGAAATGCTTAGGAGATTCATTCCGAGCTGGTGGAGCTGGTTCGGGTACAAAACGACCATGTACGATACTGTGGTTAAACGGCGCAGACGCTTCCAGTGTGGCCAAACATCTGAAAGCATCAAAAGGACGACGACCAAGGGAATGCTGAAGTTAAGTGATTCCCGAACAATCTAAACGATGAGTTTTATAACAATGGCCTCCGGCAAGTTGCACATTGCTGCCAAAAGCCTGTGTCCTTGGGAGGCGAATGTGCGGAGAAAGACTAAACACCTACCCAAGTTTCATTGCTGAATCCCCATTCGTTCGTGACAATATGACACGAACTTTGGGAACGCCCCTAGAATGACTGCCCTGTCATATTTCTGTTAGCAAACCTGGCTGCATACATGCACAAAACATATGAATGTGGGATGCAAGGATGATTCAAACATGCGGGAGAGGTGTCTGCAGATATGTCTGCCATCATGTTTGCTGCGTCTTCTTATGACGTGTGAGCGGCGTGACTTAGGCTTTACTCATTTCCAAGAAACCGAGACGCTCCTCGTGGTCCCAACAGCCAACTTGTCTTTGGAAATAGCGATTAAACCAATCAGGTTACAATGCAATCCGTAATGATTATAGCCATAGGGTATCGCCATAAGAGAAGATTTGCCCGAAATTATGCGAATACCTTCATCGATAGATTCACGCCGAAATTATGTAGTCATCGTCTCCTTAAGCCATTCTTGAATGGTTGTGTCAATTATATTTTTTATCACATCCATCCTTTAAAAACAATTTCTCGAGTGTGTTGCTTAATTTAACTACGTCCACTTTATAATAACTTGCATGTTAAAGAAAGTGGGGCATGTCGAGTAATGGATATGGTATTATCACTCAGCAGAAGATTAAATTTTGTCATTAGACGATAAGAACACAGACACACGAATCGGGAAACTAGAAGCGCGAACATAATAGTAGAGCACTTGTGGAAGACTTCCTTACTTTTTCATGAATGATCACCTCGACATCGTGCGTCGATCAGAGATGCGATTAGAAGTTTTGAGGGACATACTAGATATACCATGTCCCATTACTACTCGCCCCCTCACCTTGCGGCTTTAGTATCGCTATTTTCGGTTATTTTAAGTGCAGTTCAGCTATGTTAGCCATATGCTTTATTGCGAGTGTGTTAAAATGTGCACACCATAATAAAGTAAAAACACCTGCCGTTTAACGTTTGCTTTATATATCGACTTTTCGCTTCGTTTTCCGAAAAGATGCAATTCTTAAACCACTCGTTCTAAACTAAAAAAAAACAAAAAAAAACGTTTGCAGCAAATATTTTTTACATTACCTTTAAATCAAACTGAGAGTGCCGACATGGTGTATATAATTCAAAAAGTTTAAATGCGCTTAAGCGGCGTTAATGAGAATCAGGGCAGGCTGAGCGTCGTCGTCGGGGTTTCGGAGACCGCGTCGTGTAATGGGATTGCTGTCCAGTTTCCCGGCTTCTCCCGCCAGGGTGGGGACGCACGGGCGTCGCGCTTATGGCGTTTGTTCCGCGCGGAAGATTCGGATAATTATGCCCGAATCTTCCGACTTTTTCGTAGTAGACTATCTTGAAGCATCGGATTAGAATGGACCCTTCTAAAGAAATGAGCGCCATCTACACGCTAGAATGGCTTACACCCCCAAGTGTGTCAATCAGCTTTCTCCAGGGATAACATCCTAAGGGCGGTACAGCAACATCCTTTCGATGCTGTTGAACACCCGAAGAATAGAGTGCTGTCGTTCTTAGAAACATCCCAGGGAAATGTTTCAACAAGCAGTAAGCTTACAAGCAACAAGCGTACAGTCCTTGCATGCACAAAAACTGGAAATACAAACGCGATGAATCACGCACGAGGGAGGAATCACGACCCTGATGATTGCTCCAGCACTCTATAGGGTGTATTCACTGGCGGCCATATCCGTGTGCGCTAATGCTGAGCACGTGCTGATGGCTAGCTTCCACAGTTATTTTGCAACGTGCACCCCGCACCATCAAGATTGCCGGTCTTGGCAGCCTATTAATGTGAGCTCGTTCTGAGCATGCGCTCTAAACAGTGACCTCAAATATGGCGGCCAGTGAATACGCCCTATACTGTACACGAAATTTACTCCGCAATTACGAAAGTTACAAGTATGTAGCTTTGAATTCGCCGATATTTTGAACAATGTAGAAGAAATCTATACTCTGTTGCAGGTTTAAAAAAGAAAGGTGAAGAAGCTATTTCTGCAAAGTCCTCCACTGTTTGCACTTTATCAGAGCAAACGCCGAAGAGTCTACTCGCATCCTGTCCGGTGTTTGCTATGTTCAAGTGGAAAGAGTAAAGAACTTGGCGAAAGTAGCTTCCCTATTTCTTTTTTTTTTCAGCCTGGTACAGAGATAAGTTAAAAAAATGTATCTCCAAGTAAAAGGCAATAATTATTTGATACCGTCGCTAGAACAACCTCGGCTAAAGCGGACGTGTGTACTGCGAACATGTTAAAAAATGGTGTTTTGACTACTTTACTGTCCTTTTTCTCACTCTTATGGCATTTTACAGCTTTTGAATAGTGTTCTATGGAGCATCAGCCTATATTACGATTGAAAGCGGTTTATTAGGTCAAATAAGGGTGCTGACAGGGTGCTGTAAAGTTGGACACATTTTTTTAGAGCACAGCTCTTAGGCGCCCATTTACGGGTTGAGCGTTGTCGTCGTCGCCGTCGGTGTCAACGTAACCGCGCGCGCTGCATTATGGGACGCTTCCCCGCTAAAGTTAGCCGGGAAATTGTCTCGCTAAATTTACCGGGAAATGTTTCGGCTAACCTTAGCGGGTTAAGTTTCCCGCTAAATCTATCGGGGAATTGACGTCACGTGACCTGAACACCAATTCAATTTCCCCATTAAAATTAGCGGGGAAAATGACGTCACGACTTCGTGTAACGTCACCCATGAACAAATTCAGTGGCAGGAGGAGAGGAGGAGGAAGAGAGGAGGACGAGGAGAGGAGGAGTGTAGGAGGAGGGGCATACCCTCCTCCGTACGCTCCCTCCTCCTCCTCAAAAGCTGGGCTCTAATTCGGCATTTCAGAGAACTGTAAACGTCTTTCATTTCTTTATTTGTTTAATTGCCTAACGGTTTATATTTCATTGTGCTCGCATTTAACCTGTTTATTTTTGTGCCGACCATCCTATTTGAAGAACCACTGGCCAAGCAAAGAGTAATGTTGTAGTTTTTTTTTTTTTTCCTGCAGAGGAGTGCACCGCGCCCGTGTGTTCCTTGCCGGCTCGGCGGCTCACGGGGTATCCCGTCCCCGCGTGGGTTCCGCCGTTTTGTGCGTTTACTTTTTGTTACGAGGACAGTTGCGTTTCTGGGCGTCCCTCGGGGCCTTACGGGTTCCCGCCCAGGCGCCGCACTGATGTAACTCGACTATGCAGTGCACTCTAAAAAAAAAAAAAAGCTGTATTAATACACCCTTTGTCCCATATAATACACCCCAAAACTTCAGTTCCACGTACAGCGCAATGACGTCGATCTGACGGTACCAAATTTCACGGGAGGCTTGATAGCCGTGTGCTACAACTTATTAAAATAGTTAAGGCACGTGTTACTGACTACAAAAAGAAATAATCGGGCTTTTCTTGGTCCTACTGCAAAACCTCAGTGTTTTCTTTCTATGGTCCTTGAGACGTACTTTAGCTATTTAATAAGTTATATCGCACCGTTATCAAGCCCCTCGTAAAATTTGGGGCCGTCTGTTCGACTATAGTGCGCTGTACGTCGAACTAAAGTTTTGGCGTGCATGATATGCGACAAAAGGGTGTAATATCCTTTTTTAGAGTGTACGAGTGTTTTGTTCTTGTCAGCCGAAGTCGGTTGCAGAGTTGACGAATGTCAGTGTACACCCCCGATACCAACATTGTTTTTTTTTCAGGGTGTCGTGCCTGTGTAAAGGTTTAAAATAATTTGTCGATCGCTGTCCGAGGGCGAGGAGGTCACTACTTTCAAAAGCCCATGTCTGGGCCACTAAGTGGGGATCTTTGTTTTGGATTTGAACTGGAACTAGCGACTTGGGACGATCCGGTCGATATGTTAAAATCATCAATATGTCTTTGTAAAAAAACAAAAGAAACTGAACATAAAGAAAGTTTTTGCCTTTTTAACGGACCATGCTTGCTGCAATCGAAATGTGCAGGCGAGATAATAAAGAAGGACAAGATGATGAAGATGCGTGAGTGGTGCCTTGGGTGAAAGTATCTGAAAACTGCGTTTTTACACCCTTAAGGGTGTAAATGTTGCGTAGTGTATAATACCTGATGCGCCACTTATCCGAGCCCTCCGCTGCTGCATCTGCATTCGGCACGAACTCGGCACTTCTCGCGTCGAAAACGAATGCTGCGTAAGTGTTCGGAGAGGATTCGGATCCAGTCACATGCTTTATGCCCAGGAAATAATGACCGTCAGTGTTGCTTGATGCGGTTCTGAAAAGAAATTATTGCTTACCTGCAAATCGCATCTCATGCCCTCACACAACCTCTTCATGCAATGTCAAGATATCGACAGTTCGCAATAATTCCACGCACGTCGCCTAGTGAGCGCGTGCGTGGCCGAAATGTTACCGTGCTTAGGTTTCGCGTGGAGACCCCAGGTTCGATTCCTTGGAGCGGACGCCATTCTTTCGTATATTCTTTCAATGTAGCGTTCTCGTAAATTCGAGAACATTGTCGTCTGATCGAGTTACGAATGTTCTACGCGCCGAACGTTCCAGAAACCCACGCGGGTACAAAATGTGCTTCGTATGTCGATCCGAAAGAGCATGTAAAAGAAGCGACCGCTTCCAGGAATTCAACCTGGGGCCTCCCTCTGTGTTGAAAGCCAAGCACGGTAACCATTTGGCCACGCAAGCGCTCGCTCGGCGACGCGCGTGGCTTTAAGCAAAAACATGAGCACCAATGGTTACATTGTTGGCTTCTTAGACGTGACACATTTCTAGTAAATATGTAGGTCCCTTGCACCTAGAAGTTTATCAAAACTATGAGGGTCTTATTTCTAATAGTCTTACTTTGACAATCTGCGTGAAAAAGCATCAGACATCAGTTCTCAAACATAAACGTAAAAAATGCTGTTTTGCTGAGTATATAGTAAGTTAATTTGTAACTAAAAAAATATATATGAAGGATATGCTCCCGCAAACCTAAGTGATGACCTGATGGACGGCGACTGTTACGTATGATGTGCATGTTCAGAAGAATTTTTCTATCCTTTAGATAGCAAATCTGGAAATGCTCATTACGTCAGTCGTTGCCTGTTACATGTTGTTTCTACCTCCCATTTCCTACGCACTTATTATATAATCGTTAAATAAGCTAAAAACGCAGGTCAGAAGGGCTGATATAAAAGAAAAGCGAGAGTCACTATTTAAAGATTTATTACGACGTTTCGAGCATTTAACTCTTTTAAAACGCGATGAAAACGGAACGTTTTCCTTTTGAGGTGAGATCACCTCGCGTGTTTAGTATGTTTCCTGCCTGGCTACACCTTTCATCGTGCTAAGACTAAATGTACGTGTTTCAGATTTGATTCGGGTATATTAGCAAATATGGTAACATATATTACGGATGCCATTAAGCATACCACGTGATAACAAAAATATATATTATTATTCTTTCTAGCTATATAAGACTTTATGCTGGTGCTTATGCGTGGTAGGAGAGTAAATATTAAGCTATAGCTCTAAGTTGATAGAGCACAAGATAGTTAGAAATACCAAGCTTGAACACTTCCTCTATAAAATATTTCTCCGTGCAACAACCTATTTTTGTCACCATCTGTAGATCTCGTAGAAACAATCCTAAAATCTTCGCCACCTTCTATAGTTATACAAACGCTGTGTTCTTCATTATTCCGCTCAAACACTAACTCTAGAATCAACGTACCAGCTCATGAAGCATAGGAATGTTACAGGGCCCATGTTGTGCGACTAAGGTGTGGTCTTAAGACTGGATCACACATTTGCATTTGAGTGCGATGGACTGGGTTGCAATCGCTTGAAATCGCTTACAACTAGGGGCCACACTGGCGCCATCTTTCGGGTGACGCTGAAGTACCTCCGCTCTGTGTATATATTACGTATTTCTTTACAATGTGATGGAAATAATTTTGTCAACATCATAAGTAGAGCCCTGCACATCCGCGGAAGCCCCGCGAATCGTCCGCGGATATCCGGAGTAATTTGGCGAATGTGGATAAAAGTGAATCGGGTTTGGCGGATTCCGGATCGGATGCGGATACCAGGGGCTTCGGATGCACATCGGATGTGGATATCCGCGGGTCCGGATCTACATTTTTTCCGACGCGGACCATAGACGTATGTGACAGCACAGTGTAGAGTGAATAAGTGAGTGATACTATATGAAGTATATCATCGAATGTAATGCGGGAGCAATCTACTCTTTTAAATAAAAGGTGCCAGTCGGGGAGAAAATTGTACTTTACTTCAAGAAAGAGTTGATTCTCACTGAAAATCTCTTTAGAACGTTCTATCTCGCCAAAAATGTTGTCCGTAGAATCAACTAAAGAAATCAGGAGCATCAGTCGTCCCGGGAAAGCGTGTTCTCGTTTGGCAGGGAAAGAGCAGAAAACGTTCTTTGGGCAAAGGAATCCCAAAACGTACAAGCCACAAAAAGCAGAAAAAGCTCGCAAGTGGCTTCTTCGCACACGAGTAGATCGAGGAGATAGAATTCAATCCTCTAGAGTGGTGGAACTTGCGCTAGCACGAGTTTGCGCAATTCATCCTTCTAGCGCAGGTCGTGTATGCCACCCCAGCATCAAGTGCACCAACGGAGAGGGACTTATCATTATCGGCTATTAATTTGAGAGAGGCGAACCAGTCTGAACCCGACCACATTGACGATAATCTGCTTTTTCTACACAGCAACCTGGACAAGTTAAACATTGCGTGCGTGTGTGTTTCCTTTTTTTTTTTTTGGGGGGGGGGGCAGTTGCCACTTAGTTGTTTTTAAGTAAAATATAAACTGGATTATAGGTCAAACCGGTCAACCCTGATTTACAAGCTACAAAAAGCGAAAAAAAGTTTTTAGGCCAAGAAAATGTAACCTTACCTTGGTAACAAAATTGGCCAAGTATACGGAAGGACAAGGAAACTCGTTACATTTATTTAATTGCTTCGGACGCAATAGAACAGGAAGGGCGCGAGCGTTACTACTCAGATTCTTCAGAACCTTTATCCGACGACGAGTTCACGAATGCAATTCAAAGGGACGGGGCCGTCTTTTTGAATTGCGCCCTTGAGAGCCCGCAGGCACGAGCGACCTCGACGGCTTTCGTACGGATGCACTCCGACGTCATGAACAGGTAGCGATCTGGCGCGCAGATCCCAACTAATCTTTGCCACCTTTGTTCCCAATTCGGGTTACACCGCAGCAGTGTTGTAGGCGTTACCGAAAAAAGTAACTAAATACGTTACTCGTTACTTGCAAATAAAAGTAACGCGTTACCGACCTACGTTACCTCAAAATAAAAGGAACGCGTTACCGTTACCGTTACTGATAAAAAGTAACGCACGTTACTGTTGCGTTACTTTTTATCTAAAACATTTGCTGTTTTGACGTTTGATATGTGCGTAAGCGCCATAGCTAAAATATGTCCATGCGGAAACTTAATTACCCTCTCTTTTTTAGGGTTTCACCCGAATAGTTACAAGAAAAAACGCGGAAGTATATATGAAGCTGATTTATAACATGTTGGCACGGAACTTAACAGAAGTACCGACCTCCCTCATTAGCACAGAAATTAAGACCAGCCGAGATTGAAACTTTGAATATATTTTATTCACAACATGTCGAAGTACAGATAGTTGCTGTGAACAAGTTCCTCCGTTCCCCGAAGCACACTCCGCTGTTGTACTTCAGCAACAGCTGAATTTCGAAGTTGGCATCTGACATTCTACCTCGCTTCTTGGTAAACACGTCCGCGCCTACGCTAAATAGGCGTTCAACGGATGCGCTCGATGGTACCGCCGTGTTTACTTTGAGAAACAGCTTGTGCACCAGAGGGAAGCTGTTTTTTAGCTCCGTCAGTGCAAAGTTGTGCGGCACCAGAAAGTACCACGAAAGCTCATCATCCCCGGACACGGAGGTGCATTCATTTCCAAACGGGTTTCCAAAGGCGACGGCGGTAGCGAGGTCAACGAGCCGCGGGAGAAAACCAGTGGCAGGTGGGTGTGACGTCAAATCTGACGAGCACCGACGTCAAAGAAAAGTGGAGGACAGCGGCATTTTTTGACTAAGGAATTTATGACTGGGCACTTAAAAACACATTCTAGGATATAAAGTAACGTAACGTAATTTCGTTACACGTTACTCAAAATAAGTAACGTAAGTACGTTACCCGTTACTTCTTTGGAAAAGTAACGAGTACGTTACTACGTTACCAAAAAGTAACGCGTTACCGGTAACGCCGTTACTTGTAACGCGTTACCGCCAACACTGCACCTCAGTCCTTCCATGAAATGGAGTTTTCTTCTCCGTGCTGCACGCCGCCAGTTTTTGTCTCTGGCCTCGCCAGTAGCGCATGCTTTTCTCCGATACACCGAACTTTCGCTGCGCTGCAAGATTCCCGTGGATCTCTGCATAGGCGATTGCCTTCTTCTTGAAGGCTACCGTGAACTGTCTTCTACTTCCGCTCATTATCACTCCTGGAGCGGCAACGGTAGATGTAAGAAACCAAGGAGCAGAAGTGAAAGGTAATTGTGACAAGTGGACGAGTGCTAGGCGGTTACCAAGAAAAACAAGATGGCGGCTTCAGCCACCCAGTGTTGCGAGATTATTTTTGTTTTTTTCGCTAGTGACCGTTATATAGGACGATGGTCGACTTTTTCAGGTCTATTTTTAAAAATGAATTTGACCTATATTCCGGTTTGTACGGTATATGAATCCGAGCATTCAGTTGAGATATCGTGTCTAAAATTGAAAACGATAGGAATTGTTGCCATTGTTGAATATTGTAATATTTTCCCAGCGGTGTACTCACGCCCTACCACATATACGCAAGTACTTTGCTGCGGTGTGTGTAAGCACCTTTCCTCTCCCCCTTTTTTCATTGTTTGGCATAAATAAAATGACACAATATCATTAGCGTGTTATGTGTTAATTTTCATGTTTTTAAAATATGCGTCTGCTTGAAGTCGATTTTACAAAGCAAGAGGAAAAAAATACATTAGAAGTTCCTGCTTTTTGAGCGCATCTTCTGGACAGAGTGTCTGTGTCACGGATTCCCAAGACGATCTCATAACTGCGATCATCTTTTCAGCGATGCGAAGTCACTCTGGAAAGATGATCGCTTATTTTATAAACGCGATTAAACAGAATACGATAAAATGGCTTTCACCTTATTCTGACGCGAAGAGTTATTTGTACAAAGGTGAGCAGACGGCTTAAAAATACTATTCAAATTTTTTAATTTTTTAATTACGCTTGATTTATCATGTAAAATGAATGCGTGGTTTGAGGGTCGGATGCGGTTCGGATGCGGATATGAAGTCTGCGAATTCGGATAGGCTGCGGATGATAAAACTGTTATCCGCGCAGGGGCTCTACTTATAAGCCACCATTTCTGACACATAGTGCTGAGAAATTATCTTGAAAATACTGCAAAGCCTTCAGCGGCGTAGTGTTTACAAACGGTTGCATCGTAGGGTAAGTGTAGTACATACTCCGCTTGCGAAGTAGAATACCGTAGCGTGTCGAATTTTTTACTTCAACTATTGCGGGAGAAGTGACCTTTGTTCTTGCAAGAAAAGCGATGAGAATGACGGCGTGATGCGGCGTTTCATCGCGCAGGTGATGTGGTGCGCCTCCATGGTCCCTCGGGAAAGAAAGCTCACGCGCGCTGCGTCTTCGGTTGTCGTGTTGTTTGCTCGTGGACGACTCCTTTAATACAACGCTTGCGGTATAAAAAAAAAGAATAATAAGACATCACACATGTTTAACTGACGCACACAATGTCCTAAGGTTCGAGAAGTGTTCTGCTTGTCAGATTTCAGTGTAAGGCCGAAATTTGGCGAACGCAGGGCGAAAATGAATTCCCGCCTAAGGCCTGGTTCACACTTACAGCTAATCCGCTGCCGCCGAAGTGGAATCGGCCGCGGCAATGCACAGTGGACGCTACGCCCGGCGGCCGAATTCTTGCAGATTCGCCCGCCGATTCGCAAGTGTGAACCAGGCCTCAGACCCGGCGCACCGCAATGACGCTTCTCAACAAGCGTTGTAAAAGATTTTAGCGCATGTGACCCCTTCTTAACTGATAAGGAGTGTGAGGCGAAAGGAAGAAAAAGACGATATTGTGGCTCCTAGACTTAGTTTCTCTATAAACCCTTTTCTTTGCAAACGCAAGCAAGCGGTGCTCCAATTTTGACATGCCTGAGAACTTCACAAATTTTTCAGGTGAACACAAATAACCAAAAAGCGCGAGATATGCTCAAATGTTTATAATATTTTTCTCTACCAACACGTCTCCTCCGAGTCCCTGTTGTCCCTGTAGCATTTGTGCTTTCTAGCGCTGGTGACATATGCAAACTCGACGGGCTTGCGAAAACGGAGCGACAGGAAGTCGCTTGGGAGCAGCGGTTCATGTTTGTAAACCGTTTAAAGGGTCAATAGCCCTTTTGCGAAATCCCCTAAGCGTCCCGGCCCGCGCGCGAGGAATTGTGGGAGAGATTGTCCCTCGCCTGGCCGCTCTGCCTTGAGATCGCGTTGCCTTGTCGCTTGTCTCCTCTTAATCTTCTGTTTTTTGATTCCATTACCTATTTTTATTCTATTCCAGTGTATTTTTATTGCTTTTAAGTGTTTCTATTCTCTTCTGCGCGTGATATTTCTTGTATATATATAGTATTTGCGTCTTTATTTTGCCTTTTTTGACGGGAGTGCCGAAGGAAAACACGCCTCTTCGCGCGTCGTTCCCCGGGTGATTACTACCGTTGCTACCGATTCCTATCGCACTGTTAGTTGTTCATTTTGGTTTATTTGACCCGCTTGCAGTCGAGAGAAGCCGTTTATGAACTCTCGCGCACATGTCATCGGGGTGGGCAGAGCTCTGAATCAACAATCGCGACGCGAGAGCCGAGTGCGCTGTGATTTGGCCGCCCGCGCTCGCTCCGTTGACTCGCACTGTAGCGTGTGCCTTCGAGTGCCGCTTACTTGACCAAGATATCAGCACACCGCTTTGTCGCCGCGAACCATTTGTCCGAATGTTTGCGAAGCTGAGGCATATGCAACGCTGCGGCGCCTGACAACTGCGCGCTGCGGCGCGATCCCTTTGCAAACGCCGACGGCTCAATGTCGGGGCTTGAATGCGCCTATGGCATGCCTTCGTAATCTATCTGCTAAGCTGTTGTCAGTTGCCAACGCCCTTTTTCAAGTGCAGAGATGTGTTGCCGCGAATCATTTGTCCGAATGCCTGCGAAGCCGTAACACCGTTGGGCATATCACACGCATGGCAACGTGCACGCACGTTGCCGTGAGGATACACGCCAAGAACGTTCGGGTTAAACTCCGTAGAAATGTTGAATAGAAAGTGACTGATTTTAACACTTTATTTGAACCTGTCTGTGCTAGCTACGCAAGCGAAAATAGGCATGAACATACTATTTGATAACAATCTTGCGCTATAAAATCAAAAATTCCAAACATCCATGGCTTAGCAAAGAGCTTTGCTGGATTTGGAGAACGGCAACGAATCTGAACAGTGGGAGTCCTGGCAGCATGAACTGTTCACTTCACAATCATTAATACCATATCTGCCCTGTCTGCCCCGCTGAAAGCCTAGAAAAGGTTCAATGCCAAACCTACAAATGTTTAACCAGAAGACTCGTGAAGCCTTTTAACTTGAAAATTTGCCCCGCGCAAAACAATCATCTTTCGAGGAGCCTGCATTACTTTGTTTCGTCGCCCGGATATCGAAATATATTTGGGAGAGCGAGAATCTTTCATGGGTTTCTGCAAGTCTTGTAAAACTTCTTGTACTTCCGCTCTATTGAATGATAAATGTTTTCGTTACTGACCTCAAACGGCGAGCTAATCGTAGGCGCTAGAACACCCAGTCGTAAACGTCCCCGGGCTTTTCAGGTTCGTAATATGTCAAATTCTGAGACAAATATTGCTTGCGTACTGCTGAATTCGGCATCTAATCTTTCGTTTTGATGTCTTTCTCGATCCTACAAGGCGATTTGTCATACGGCAAGCACCTTTGACAAAGGATGTGAGTGGGATTCACAAGTGAAATCTTACAGACCTGAGGTGGCGGCTCTCTCTCTCTCTAGCCTTAAAGTAATCCTGCCGATTACAATGAAGCTCTTAGGTTGCCCTACCCAACTCTCTTCTACCAAGCGAACTTCTCCACCTTCTTAATATTTCACGTTTCGTAAGGTGCTGTACCAGGGCCTCCAGGGTGTACACCTCTCCTGCAATCTGGTTGCTTCCTTGGCAGTATCGTCTTCGCTCAACGCACGTGTATAATACAGAGTGTTAGTAAATCGTACGCAGCGGAGAGCGGACCCAGCGGGCGCGTGCTCACTCCATGCTTCAAAGAGACGGCACGAACGCCCGATAGCAAAGCGTAGCTCTAGAATACGGTCTACTAAAATACTTTAATATAGAGTTGTAGGAGATCGTACGCTGCGGAAAGCGGACCCATCGGGAGTGCGGTCATTTTATGCTTCGATGTGATGGCACCAGCTCCCGCTAGCAAAGCGGGGCTTAAGCGCACGATATGCTAAAAGTCCCTGATATCAACGAGTGACACGCTCTTTTGCCAGATTGCAGGAACGGTGTACACACTGGAGTCCCTTTTGAGTAATTGGGGTTTTGCTGATGCTGCTGATTTTAAATAGAGATTACTCATTTTCTCGTTGCTTCTTAACCATTGTTCCTATCTTTGCCTTGTTTTTTTATACACACAAATATTTTTGTGTTAAAACTTACTTCTCTTCGTAATTCTTTCGGGTCCCGCGAAGACGGAATGGTATGAAATGAAATGAAATTACTCGAATTAAGGGCATGTTTTCGATTAGAAACTATCTGGCCATCATAGAAAACAACTGGATCACGTCGCTTTGCAAAAATAGAATGCTCGTGCAGCATTTTTTATTTTTATTTTGGCGTTCGAAAATGCGGTTATATTCGACGCCTATCTACATTTCGGTTTGCTATCAGACAGCCTTGCTACGCCAGTGATCGTGCTTTCGCGTGGCCAAAGCGCACCATCGCCACCTCTCGGAGGAAGGAAGGGACCAATTACCGTGTTTGTACGCATGTTTAGACATCGGAACGCCACAGGCCCCTATGGGTGACTATGGCTTTTCTGTGAAGATAAAAAAAAAAATATATTTTACTCAGTGCAACTTCTCTTTTCTCTCTCTCTCTCTCTCCCCCCCCCCCAAAAAAAAAAACTAAATAAGTAAATATATATTTGACGTTTGTATTTTGACAGCGTAAGGACGGTATGCCTTTGAAGTATGGCGGCATTAATTAACGCCGTAGATGAGAAATATAGCTAGTGCAGTGCGACTGCTATAGCCTGGGGTTTTCGTCGTTCATCGCGCGGAATTTATACACTGCCGCACGCCCGTGGGATGCTCATTGAGATCAAACCAGGGAGGGGCGGAGATTGAGCTCGAGCATCACCGACCTCTTCAGGGCGAGTTTTTGCTTCACGTGCTTCGAGCTGCCATATATTGAAACACTCGGCAACCAGTCCTCCCCCCCGCCCTCCCGCTCGCTTCGATTCTTGGATTAATTTTCGCCAGACGAAAGCGGCGCATGTGTAATATGCAGTTTTGACGCGGGAAGCAGCACAACTCGCAGAAACAAACGCTCCAATATAAAACTGCAATATAAAAACGTCTTCAGGTTGCTTTTTTTTTCTTTTTTACACGTAAGCATTAATTATTTTGTGGAGCAGAGCCGACGGCGTCTATAACCGCAAAAATTAAAACGCGAACAAATGTTTATTTTTTTTATTGGCTGAGCATTTTCCCATTGGCTGAGGAAGCGCGCGCTCGGCGGCCGCTCTCGTGGCAGGAACTGCGGGAGGTGAGGGCGGGGGGGGGGGGGGGGAGGCTGCGGCCGCTACATGAGAGCGGGCGTTCGGAGGCCGCTCTCGTGTCAGGCGTTGCCGGAGGGGGTGAGGGGCTGCGGCCGCTTCTACTCGTTCTCGGCGCCAAGGAACATGGCGGCGCCTGAGGCATCTATATCGTCGGCGGCCGCAACCTCGGCAGTAGCGAAACGTGGCCGTCCACGCCAGTACAGCGCAGCCGAACTAAGGGAGCGGAAGAACGACATTCACGCTTTCGCATTCACAACTCATAGGAAGTGCTTAGGTGTCCTCGGAATTCTTTTTTCTAGAGGCGCCGTAAAATGTCGCACGTGTCTTATACCTACATAGGTGGGCTGCTTCACTGAATTTTCGTCCGCAATTTTTTTTGGGACACATCATAACAGGCACCTTTATCTACCGCCGTCCCACCATGATCTCGATTGCTAAATTAAATTTTCAATGTAGTCACTCGGTATCGTCCAAAGTACTGGATCAAGCTTCAAATTTTAAGGTCTAGATATTTGGCTCCTTCAATTTACCAGCATCCCCGCACCGGCGCAGAAAAGTGTAGGGCAGCCTACTTCCGGTATGTGCATTGAGATACGACCGGAAGTACAACGCCCTACACTTTTCTGCACCGGTGCAGGAGGTGAAGGTAAATTAAACCAGCCTATTATTAAGAATATTTGTCTACCTTTCTCGTGACAGCAACGTGCGAAGCTAGACATAAAGCTACTGACGATGTTAATACAGACAAATGTAATACTGACTCTACAGGACCACCGTAAGATAGCCCGATGGAATTTCTTTCATACGCTCGTCAATATATCAAGTCTCCCTAAATCCTTATTTCTACTTAAGTCACCTTTCGGCTGTGGTCACCTAAACGTAACCATGAATACTGCTCACCTACCTTTACTGCGCGTACTATTTATATATGAGTTCTATTATTTTTTCAACCAGTAGTGAGTAGAATTTATTATATTAAGAATTTTATTTTGTCTGCAGATGTTGCATGAACGTTAACTAAACTTAATATTAATTTATTCACCATATTCCAGTATGGTGGGGGGGGGGGCAGGAAAAAAGTGTTCAAGTAGCTTGACTGGATTAGATTAGATAATGTCAGAAAGCGTTATCTGAATTTAATTATTTAGATTGCAGCGCTTTCTGCGTGCATTTTTACATAAGATTAAGATTTATAAATTCCCTTAATTTTAGCCGCCATGAATACCATATGAACTTATTTGAAAGTGAGGTTTCTTATTTGTGTGCGCAATCAGTCTACAGTCAGAATACTTGCTGCGTCAATTAGTGGCCTTTGCCTTGTTACCCTGGTATTGATTGCCACGCTTGATGTAGCTGCGTCGCCTGTTTGTTTCTTCTTTCTTGCCCATCCTGCCTAGACAGACCCGGTCCACAGTATGCTCGAAATAAGCACGTAATAAACAGGGGTGGGGAGAGGAGGCAGAGCCGGGCCAAGAACTCGATACCAATTTAATTTGCTTCACTTTGCAGTTTTCGAAGGTTCGACCAGTGTACTTAGATCTACGAATTGACAAACTCCGCGGAAGAGCTTTAACCGGCAGTACCTGCTCTCGTGGTAGAAACAAAGAAGGAGCCGGCTCGATCGAGCCGGCTCCTTCTTTGTTTCCACCACGAGTGCAGGTACGGCCGGTTAGCGATCCTAGAGCCACCAGAGGCACCGCGTCTTCGGGCAACGGAAATAAATAGATTTGGAGCGACGCTCTCTTTGCGAAAAACTTTCGCACTAACTTTATGTTTAACCATAGCCTCCCTTAGTTTTAAAAGCCCGTCAATTCCCTGGCGGAGCCGTGGAGCACCCGGCCGCCGGAAAAGGGTAAAAATCAGCGCCGAACGATTACCGGTATGGTAGCGCAGAGCCACTTCTGGAATGACCAGGAAGCCAGCGTCACGCGGCGGGCTGCGGCCTCTCCGCGAAACACATCTGTGTTTGGATGTGTGCGTTACCTCCGATATCATAGTCCACCCCCAGACGCCCAGGGTGAGCGCGGTGAGAGAAGGTGAAATGAGGATATGAAAGGGGGCTACCGGCGCATGGAAAAACAGGAGAGTGACGGGATAGTGGAGGGTCGACGCAAAAGTTTCTTATTACACCTTCTTATACCCCCCCCCCCAAAAAAAAAAATGAGCGAGTTGTGTTTCGGGATTTTACCGCTGGGGCATTGCTTGGTGCTGCCTGACAGGCCCCGCGTGCGACATCTTTAATTAACTCGAATCCCCTTTACAGAGCCGTTGTTCTCTCCCAATTTCAAACGCTTTCAGAATAAAGGAGGCAATAGGTCAACATAAAACAGAACAAAAAATCACAACAAAAACATTTTATTGCAGGCAATTCGCATCCAAAGTTCCATCGGTTCCTTCGCGTCTTTTCATATCCACTGTGCTGATAGCGCAGAAAACGCCACCGAGTGGACGTGCTACGAAAAGAGGCCAGGTGCTTCAGGCAGATTGTTAACTGACTTTGATCTACAGGGTGTCCCAAGTGGAGCTGCTGCTGTAAAATGAGCCGAAGAAATCAGTGCTTGCTCATAAAAGCTCAATATTTCACCAAATATACACTGAGTAGATCAGTCTTACCGTGTGAAATTACATAACGCAGTTCTCTTCCTGCAAAAAAAAAAGAATACATGAGAGCAAAAAACTTCTCAAAGTCCACGTTAGGCGCGTTTGCAGACGGCGCAGCTACCGATGCACTTAACTTGTGGCGCCATCTCCCGCTAAGCGTAGCGAGCAGATAACAAAATGCGTCGTATGCTCATTGCGACTCTCGAGAGATGGCGCCACAAGGTAATAGCGTCGGTAACTCGTTTGTATGCGAACGTGCCTAACGTGGACTCTGAGAAATTTTTGTCTAATTGTTTGGAGGAAGAGAACCGGGCCTTGATATTTCACACGGTAAGACTGACCCCCCTCAGTGCACATTCGATGAAAGTTTGATCTTTCTCTGCGCAGGCGCCGATGAAGGTCCGCTTGGTACACCGTAGTAACGATGGGTTAGACTAGTTTGAAAAGAGCAACAAAATGTGTGAGGATAGAGCGGGAAAAACAAATGTAAGAGAAAAAAATTCAGGGTGTCTGGCTGGTTGTAAAAATTAAGGGAAGGATGACACATTCGGACACTCAGTTGGGTGGGCCGTATTTATCATCATAAGGTTAAGAATGACTAAGCTTGGTCATGCTGACGAACACCGTGGAGCACACAATGCGTTGTGAACGAGCTATAGGCACAATTTATGTGAGGGTGACGTCACGAGACGTCATAGAGTAATCACATGATTATGACATCACGCGACGCCATAATGGCAGGTGACGTGATGGTGACACATGACAGTAAAACGCCACATTGTCGCGTGACGTCACGACACCACTCGACATCATGATGTCACTTGACATCACGATATCATGGTTGTGACGTCTCACTAAGGACTGTATCGTCACGTGATACCATGACGACGTCACTCCGATGTAACCGTGACGTCACGTCAGGACGTTACATAACGTCATGTGACTTCGTAAGGTAACGGTTCTTTCACATGACGTCACGTTAACGGCATATTAAGCCTTAACTTTTTAAAAAAAAGATGCATATTAGCAGCTCAATAAAAAAACAAGTATCAGGTCATGGAAGCTGCCGCACGCTTCAAAAGGACCTATCTCTTCATTCACTGCTGCGAAATTAATCCATTCAAGAACCATCGATCCATTAAACCGAAGATATAGGCCGCGGAAGCAGCCGCACGGTTCAAAAGACTCCTCCGTTCACTCATTTGCTACGAATAGCGCACTGGAGAGGCCCCACAAAAGCCGCAGCGAAGGTTTACCATCGTGGAGTGCCTTTCCGGGATCATGGAGAGTTCATTGACATTTCCTCGGGCCCCGGGGGATTAGCGCCGCAGATCCCCGACACATGCTCACCGACACGTGTCTTGTTTCGGAAGGGACTAAGCTCTCAAAGGAGGTGGAACTAGAAAGGCCAACTGAAGAAACAAACGCTGTGGTTGACATGAGTCTATCGAGCAATGTTTCTTGCTAGTATTGCCACGGTTTTTAGATAAACTACTTACTGGTCGGGAACCTTTGCCTGTTTCCGCTCTAGTAAACTTTGGCACCACAAGCGGTGCTATTGCGATTGGGAGTAGAAAAAATAATTTAGAAGTCTCGAAAGTAAAAACCATAAAGAAGCTTGATAACGTTATTATTTTTTTAAAGAAGATATAGCACCATTCACGTGGCGTTTTAATTATTTGAAATTGATATGACCCTAAAACTGAAGTATGCGTCGACAAACTGAGGTAGAGAAGGATGCAAGAGCGCGCGGTTACATCAGAACGCCTAATTCCGGTTGGAATGGTTAGTGGGTAAAATTTAAGCTAGCTGCCTTTGTCTCCATCATAGTCTCCTCTATACTCACAAAGCCCGGCAGTTCAACGACTGAGCCATAAAGTGCTCGGTCGCAGATTTGGAGCGCGAGGATCTGGTAGCACGGAGCATTTCTCGAGGAACCTAGATGTCAGCTCACAGCTTTTGCAGAGGCGAGGACCCGAAACATGGTTTTCGAACCCGAAGAGAAAAGAAGCGGACCACGCGCGGACATTCCATCTCTCGGGAGAAGTGTATTTCGGCGTCTCGCCGCAGCGGGGCGCCCGTCACCTGACTTTCCTTTCATCCGTTGTCTTTCACTTTCGGCGGCCGCGTCTCGTGGCGATCTGCCAGGCTTTGTCAGTACAGAGGAGGCTATGCTCCAATGTACTCGTCAGACGCGTTCGAATGCGAGAGGCAAATGCTGGACGCCGGCCTTCTGCGTTCTACCACCTTCGACGAGTACAGTGGAGACAAAGGCAGCTTCATGGTGTGTTTACACTCGCGAAAAAAATTGCTGCGGCTGCAGCGGATTCGACAGAGGCAGAAAACAGGAGGTGTTTACATCCATTTCTGCCACCGGCGGCGACGGTTTTTTCGTTTGCTCTCGGAGCGTCGCGTCTGCGACGAGAAGACGCGAGATTTATTGTCGCCTGCTGCTCTCCGCAAGCTCTCGGAGTCGCTCGGAGTGTACGTTTGGTATACGAGTAGGCTTAACGTTGTTGACGCTGGATCGTGCACCACCAGGCTCGTTTCGCCGTACGTGAAGAACCGCGCAGAAATGGTCAAGCGTTGCCGCAAAGAAGACGATACTACGACGATTTGGCGTTTTCTACTTGGTATGTAGCAGGACACACAGCGCTAATCAAAGAAGCAGCGGTGTACCGTCGTCGTCGGCGCTTCACCCCGCACCCCGAATGAACGTACGACCCTTTGTTTAAATTGGACCATTCTCGCGTATGAATTAGGCGTTGACCATGCGTTTTGGGGGATCCTCTGGTTTTCCTTCCTTCCTTCCTTCGTCGTCTCCAGATTTATATTTTTGTGTTAGGAGGGGATGTGGTGTTTGAAGAATCCGTGTTTCCATCAAGCCGGTCGTGAATTGAATGGAGTCTGTCTACAGCCTACCGGACACAGTCGCAAGTCGAAAAGTGATGCTGTTTTGTTTTATACAGAACACAAATAAACGCCACACGGATTACCTTTCGTCGCAAGGTACGTACGTTTTATGACTTCATAAGGCTTTTCTTGAGGAGGCGACTCAGATCGAAACGTATGACACAGGCGATCATGTCAGCTATGCGATCACGCTAAAAACTTCAAAAGATCACGACCATTCTAATCCCGTGCGCTCTACTTGCCGTGTAGAAGGAGATGCTGCGAGCTCCGATGAAACGACAAGCCGTTGGCGGTGCTGATTCGTCCATGCCGCAAAAATACTGAACGTTTACGCCTTCCTCGTCCAGGTAGGCGAATGTTTATCTAGCCGTGAGCGATGCCACTGCTACGAACAAACGGGAAGGACCGGAAGAACGCACCACTCAAAGCAACTTCCGGCAAACGCTGATTGGCTCGCGTCAGGCGAAACGCTTCACCTGGCAGAAAAATTGGCTCCCGGACCGATTCAGAGTTTACGCCAGCGATTAGCGTATTTCGCCACTCGGCTCCGAATTCCGCTCAACTCCGGCACGGATCCGCCCGTGAATTTGCGAGTCTAAACGCACCATTATGTCACCCACTAATCATTTCAACCAGAGCTCGGCATTATGACGTCACCCGCGCGCTCCTTGTCTTCTTCTCCCTGAGTTTCACGGTGCATGGATTGACGTTTTTAATCGTCCATCTTTTGTATGGGTCCATGGGACCTTATTAAAAAATAGGCGAATCCAGCGATGTTCTTTTTTTATGATGACTTCTCCGAGCCCACGTCCATTCGTTAGGTTCTCCGAGCGATCTGATTGGTTGACCACTAGCGTCGACAGCGTGCAGGTGATCAGTGCCTCCTGTATACTTTATGCCTGTCGGACGGAGGAAGATGCGATTGACCCAGTAAGTCTGACGTCACCGCTCCAAACAAATCGTTGCTAGGGGCGTTGTTATGGACGAATACATGGGACTGGATTCCGCACCGAAAGAACGATCGGTCAAAACTCGGACGTGGAATTTAAACATCTAAAAATAATAGATAAAGGAAGCCTAGATTTCACACTTACCACTAGCAGAAGTTTGCCGAGAATCGGTTATTTCTGAAATATTTGCGACGGCAACTTCCGGTCCTCGAGACGTCTCGAGATGCCTCTTGCAGACGACGAGCGGATGACGAACGCACACGGAATGGCTGAAGCGCGTCATCTGCAATAGTTTGAATCGTTTGCATAATGATACGATTTCGATTTCGTGTTTATTTGGAGCACGGCAAACCTAGGAAAACGTAATCATGTTTATAAAACCGAATTGTATTTGCGTACGATAGCAGACAGTGTCTGACGAAAATCATCACACGCACGGAGATCTGCTAAAAGTACAGCGAGAAAGGCATCCGTTTAGAACATGATATTAAAGACGCCGGGCCCTCTTTTTGATTTGGCAGTTAACGCGCATTGTAATCAAAAGTTACATAAATTATTTTGACCCTAACATAAGCGGTTCGAGACTCCAAACTTCGTTTTTCAGCCTCGCAAAAGGGTGTGTGTTTCGTACTTGCTTTGTAATTATTTCGAACTGCGAAAAAGTCTAGTGATTGATCTGATTTAGGTAAGACCCAAAGCGTGCATGGCTGAAAAAGGAACTTTTCTCCGTGCCTCTAGACGATTCGAGTTTACTCTTACCCTGAGTGTAAAAGATATTGGTGGCCAGAATGACCCTGCCTAGTCAGTGTTGCCCTAGCTCACAAACAAGACTTCATAGGTCGAATGCTCGAGACGCCGGGTGTAGTAGATAAGGAGCAGAACGCGGCTTTGTCGACTCAGTAGCCAGCTGTCATGACGACGCATCGTCGCTCGCTGCTGCTGCTGTCGATGCTCGCTTTTCTTTTGTTTCTATGCACCAACTTCGCCGATTAAATCTTTATCTTCTTTTATGTTTTACACTTGTCGATCTGTTTCCATCTGCTGACAATATATAGCTTGTTGCGGACAGTTCAGTTTAATAACACAGATGTGCACTGAAGCAACTGTGTTGTCAGAAGTCCTTGAAACGTGTGCTGGCCGGCACTTCGATCTTGATACACTTTATGTCGTTGTCGTCGTACGTGATTCGGTTTCACAATGTTTTCACCTTCTAAAATATTGCGGAAGTGAGCTCCACAGGAAGTCGTTCGCGCTCGCGCACCGAGAGCGTCGATCAAAGCTGTGCGAGCGGAACTCTTCGTTTCCGCAATCGACCGAGAAGTCTCGTAGATCGTCAACCAGCCTTATTTAACGCGGTCGTGTGCTCCCTCAGAAGGAACAACAGAACCTGCGAAGCCATTGTGTCAAGTCCTGCTAGCATGCCAAAAGTGACTGTAAAGCTTTATCACGGGCTTTCATCGTCGCTTTTTGCAACTGAGACGACAGAAAACGTCTTCATGACTAGATATTGAGAATAGACAATGCTTACAAAAACTAATTTACTGTTTCTATCAGGCAATTTGTCAATTTCTAACTTGACGTTCGAGCCCCTATGCATTTGTCCGCAACTAGCGGCCCTAGCAACGGTTATCGTTTGGAGCGGAGCGCCATGTTGTGACGTCATCACTTAGGGGGTCAATGGGGGCCGCCGTCCGAGATAGCTGCGCGCCGCTGTCGTTGCTTTAGAGTGGGGAGCGAAACCTTCGTTGGGGCAGATTTAGGGAAGATCGAAAGAGGGTCCGCCTCAAACCATGAGCAACATCGGCAATTTAATGGTCGGACACCTCCTGCGGCGATCGGTCAGCAAGTGCGCCTGCGCTGCGTTTTCGCGTGGCGAGGAGGAACGCAGAAGGAAAGGCGGAGACGCTAGCAGACGATCCACGTTTTCCCTCACCTTCTCGCAGCCGATCGCGTTGCAAAGGCCGCCCATAAATTACGTGAACCGCGGTCGAACAGTTGGAACCTCTGTGTAATGTAGGCTTGCTCATCTCCAGGGCAGGAGCAGACCCCGCGTCGTGCGCAAATCTCCGTCGCTCGCCTCCTCGAGAGCCTGTATTACAGAGAGCTTCCAACCGCACGATCGTGATCACGTGGTGTATAGGCCGCGTTCGCAATGCGAGCTGCGAGAAGCTGCCGACTAACGTCGATCGCTCTGTAAACGTCTTCGCCTTCTCGTCTGCTTTCCTCCTCGCCACGCAAAAACGCAGCGCATGCGCCTTGTGACTAACCTCCGGCAGAGGCTTCCGCTGTTCAATTGCAACCGGTTCCCCGTGGTTTGAAACGGACCCTCTATTTTATCGGCTTTCCATAGGCTTCCCAACGTAGGCAGCACCGTCTCGCGATGCACATGGTCGTTAGAAGGGGAGGAGAACACGACGGCCTCGTGGAGCGCTTCCGACTGACGTAGAGAATACACGGAGCATTCATCTAATGCTTCAGTTTGATCCCTAGGGAAAACGTTCTCATAGCATTACCAAAAGATTCCAGACCACCTAATCTAAGGACCACGGAATTGCTGCTTCAATAGAACCAATGGAAGATTGGCACTAGGCCTGGCCACTTCGCACAGCTAATAAGGACACAGAAAAAGAGTGTAGGAGTACAAAAGGCTGAGGTCTCTGAGAGCGAGCATCTCGACCGCCCATCAATGAAGGCGCATTCTATTGGGAAATGATAAGGATGCGACAAATAGTTTCTGTTGTTTTTCTTCAGTCCCTTTGTAGGAGGCATTGCAACAAATGACGCTTCAATGCTTTGATCAAAGTAGTTTTCGGCATATGACATCAGTAGAAGAGGTTCCGATTTGTCGTATTTTCCAACGACCCTTTGTCAACAAATTTGTCTTTTCTTTATACTTAATTAGAAAAAAAGGCGAGTGCACTTTCTATGGTGTTCGATGACGGTGTTCTACACGTAAAACAATATTGTGACAATAATAAAGTATTTTTTGTTGATGGAACCGGCGAAGAAACCTTAAAGCTTTCTGGTCGGCGTCGACAAAAGACAGATGCCACCATATGCCTGAGTGCCAAGCAGAAAAAAGAAGTCGTTGTTATTTTCTTCCAGCCAAAGATCTAGCCGGCCGGCGGAGGGGGTTCCACTCCACAGTTTAACCCCTTTATAAACTTTATATCCAGCTTACAATCTACGAAGACAATCTACACAACGCGGACATGAAACAGTGAGCGTTCAATAAACTGATGCATTAAAATCATTTCATATTTTTTGTTTTGCTTTTGCTCTGAATGATGAGTTTAATATTGATGTTACCTTATGGTCTATGAAATAATTGATTGTCTTTTTTATGCTCGCCCCCAAGTGCGCCAAGAACCCCGACAAGTCCTCGGCAAAACAACCATGCTAATCTTGCCCCATAGACAATAGACCATTTGCTGTCTTACCCATGCATCAAGGAGAATGCAGGGATTGGTGTTCCACGCGCCACACGCGCACGCCTTTCCTGTATAAAAGATTCGAAGTAAATAACCAAATGAAAGCATTGACGAACGCGTGCAAGATGCCATTTGTTTTCGGTATTTGCTTTAGAAAATTTACTACTGCTGAGGCCAGCACGTGCGGCGCGTGGAACCGCCAATCCCTGCATTCTCCTTGATGCTTGGAGTAAGACAGCAAATGGTCTACTGCAAGCATGGCACGCACGACGGGGGGGTGTGTCTAGGGGGGGGGGGGGGGGGGGGGGGGGGGGGGGGGGGGGGGGGGGGTGTGTGTGTGTGTGTGTGTGTGTGTGTGTGTGTGGGGGGGGGGGGGGGGGGGGGGTGTGTGTGTGTGTGTGTGTGTGTGTGTGTGTGTGTGTGTAGAGAGGGTCTCACTCTGTCGTGCTACACATATTAATTAATTAATCATTGTGTGTGTGTGTGTGTATATATATATATATATATTTGGTGGCGGGGGGTGTGTGTGTGGGGTCCCCCCCCCCCCCCCCCCCTGGTGTGTGTGCCACTCTTTCTGTGTGTCCCCCCCCCCCCCTGTCGCGCGCACGCGCGCGCGCGCGCGCGCGCCTCTGCGCGCTCTGTTTCTCTCTCCCCGCTTTTTTTCTTCTCTGTCTGCGCGCGCGCGCGCGGGGGGGGGGGGGGGGGGGGGGGGGGGGGGGGGGGGGCCCCCCCTTTATATATATAAAAAAAAAAAAAAAAAAAAAAAAAAAAAAAAAAAAAAAAAAAAAAAAAAAAAAAAAAAAAAAAAAAAAAAAAAAGTGGTGGTGGTGGCGCCTGTAATCCCGAAAAAAAGGTGTTTTTTTTGTTTAAATAATATATTATTCCCCCCCCGTCTTATTTTCGTTGTGTAAATTATTTTT